>JAOUQT010321022.1:0-25004 GCA_025769995.1 Xyliphius kryptos | reverse complement strand
TGGTAACTTCAGTGGACCTGGGATTTGAACCCCCAACCTTCTAATTGATAGTCCAACACCCTAACCACTGAGCTACCGCTCCCACGTGGGAGCATGAACATGAACATATGAATAAAATGATAAAAAAACAGCAAACTTGAAAGCCATTTTCTTTGTATTTTTTACTATAACATCTTAAAATGTTAGCTCACAAGAAGAATAATAAAATATAGACCTATATAGTAGGTGCCCGTTAAAATAATTTAAATATTCAAATCAGAATTTGAATTTGTGAAGACAGTGTGAACATTCATTCATTACGTTTCACTCAGTTTAACCAGTTTTTTTCCTCTCAGATGGCCACACAGCCTCTATGGGTTCCTCATATACATATATTTATTTCTTTTTAGCCTGTAGCAAATCTGGATAAATTATTTAAGTCTATTATAATGGTTACATCAAATCTGCAACTGCTTATGCAGGTGTTAATAATTCCATTGTTATAGATATTTCTAAATGTTTATCCATGACACAATGTCACGACCGCACTGTGGAACCCATGAGAAAGCGTCTGCGTGTCGGGAGGAGACAGAATGCCAGGTAGTGGAGGAATAATTCTTTATTTTTAAAACAGAAAAAACAGCAAAAACCAGGGAACTGAGACAACGCGTGAAAAAAATTAAGAGGTGCAAGGGACAAACGGAAACACAGGCTTGAATAAGGAACACAGGAAGTAAACGCACATACAAGAACTAATGAACAAAGTCAGTTAATTGACAAAATAACAAGAACTACTAAACTTAAATGAGCTAATTAACTGAGTCAGTGAAGACAAAGTGGGTCAGGTGGAGACGATGCCTGACACATGCTTAGTCATTAGAAGCATTCTGTCGTGAACACGGGATTTGTGGCCGACACACAAGTCTTTTTAATTTTTTTTTAAACATTTCAACGTTATGAAACATTTCAAATGTCACATATGGGCATACTTAAGAGATTCTTAGTCAAGATTTCCATTGCTTTTTCAAGCACATATATAGACAGTATTACGGTACCCAATAACAATGTCCTCTCTTTGAGTAGAAACAGCACAGTTTCTACGTGTGATGTAAAAGCTTACAGAAAGTTTTGTCAAGTTTGTGTTGCAAATCAAGTGGTTGTCATACATTTTCACCTCATCTAGCTTTCTCCATGTTCCACCTAAGTGTACGCACACAGCTGTGTGATGACATGATTATTGTAACTTTCAGTTTCTACACCCTTTGCTGTTTGCTTGTTGCGTTGCTATGGTTAGATTACAGTCTTGGTTTTGATATCATAACTGGTATCATTGGAAACTCTATTTAATGGGGTAGCAGTTTGATGAGCCTAGACTTAAGAGGTGCTGTATGTACACTTAAAAAGTGGGGTAGAACCAAAATAGATTGATTTAAAAGGTTACATGTTTAATTGGTAAAAGGTGAGGTCATCAAGATATATGTATAAGTAGCATCCACTAAAAACTTTGTCTTTGTTTTGAGAGAATAGCCGTTGTCAATGATTATATTGCAAAATTATATACATTTATCTCTTGTTTTTAAATAATTTGGAATACTTCCATTCTAAAATTACAAAACTACAATTATCTGAATCTTGGACAAGTGTTTAAGAAGTACATTTCTTATTATTATTATAAAATAAAGTTTAAATTACATTTAAATTTCGTTTAAAGATTAGCAAGTCCTTGCCATCATTCCCAACGAAGAATGTGCTTCAGCTGCTACAGATAACGACTTGTCATTGGGAGAACTGCAGATGGAAAAAGCTCTCAGGGTGTGGTGGTGTGTAGCTTCTGATGAGTTCCAGTTAAGAGTGGTCATCAAGGAGAAACCGATAACCCATAGAGGAGTGTTGTCTACAGTTGCTTCTGTCTAAGATATTCTTGGACTCGTAGCACTTTTCAGTTTAGTTGGAAAACAGGTCCAGCAGCAATTGTGATGGAGCAAGCTCAGTTGAGATGAAACTTTATCTGTGACCTCATTCGGAGCGTTGGCTCCAAGAACTCTAAAGAAGACTAAGGTTGGGTATCAGTAACTCAAAATCTTTAATGAGAAGGGAAAGCATGTCTCAAACCTGTCTTGACACATTTGCTGCAGGATCTGCTTTACAAATAAAACGAAAGGAGCTACAAATCCAAAAGGATCATACAGTGAAGCAACTGTAACCAAATCCAAATCATCAGAAGCCACACACCACTGCACTTCATGAATGATAATCGGTGGAGATGCAGAATTGGTTCCAAAAGAAGACTTCCACAAAACTTCAGTGTGGTACATCCATCTCTTGATCTACATCTGTTGAAAGTGTGTCTCCAAACCTTTCCATCTTGAAAGGCCCATTAATTTAATGGTGACTCTACTTGTAAATTTAATTATTATTCACAATTATTCACAAAAAACTTTGCTTTGGCACCTCAAATTTATTAAAGTGCATCCTGTTTTCTTTTAATATCCTTGAGATGTGGCTCAAATTTCATTTAATCAAACTTATTAAAAAACTATATTTAATTAAATATAGATTCAGGATTTTTAATTCATCATGTGTCCCTTCTTTGGCTGCTTATTTAATAAAGTTAAACCTAATGTAGTCTAATCTAATCGTAATCTTATTGGTTAAAAAGGAGATAAAATTGTAACACTGTGGAAAAGCTCTTAAAGTTTTTTTTCAGAAAAGCCATAAATCAGGATTGTCTCCTAACAAAAGGCCCTTGACGTTGGCTAAATATCATGTTAAGGATTCTTGTAACCTGGGGAAAAAGATTATCTTATTTAAAAGATTAAGGATTACAAGATAAAACTTGTACCCTAAAAGTAATTACTATGTCTAAAAGTGTTGTGAGATTTTAGAGAGGCAGGGGAACACAGGATCTTCATTAAATAGAACCCTGACTGTTTACTTATCAACATGTCAATAACATGAAACATACGGCCAAAACAACACGCAGTCATCCAGTTCCTGTGGCAATAAAGCTTATCTCTAAATATTCATAACTTGCCCTTCCCAAGCCCACACCCAAACCTAACCAGACAGCTAAAAAACCTAAAAGATTGCGCTCTACATTTGCTAGCATTTTGTATTGATCTTTAGGACGATAGAGATGGATTGGCATCCCGTCCTGGGTGTATCTGCCCAGTGCCTGAGAATTTCTCCCCTGGATGGGCATGGGGGACCCCACCGCGACCCTAGTGGAGGATTAAGTGGAAGATAATAAAGGAATTAATAATAAATGAATGAAAGAATCTTTAGCACGATTTGACATGAACAAGCAAATATTCAAATCTGAGCACAATTGAGTATTTTTTCAATTCACCTGATTTGTCTTTGAACTATGACAGGAAACAGGAGAACATGCTAACCACATACAATTCATAACTGTTGTAAGATGACAGCACAGGCCAATTCACTACAGTTTTCAGTTTAGCTAGCATTGTGAAATTACTTTTTTATATGAGTATTCGGTACGGATGCAGCATTTTTTACAAGTACAAGCATTAATCTATACTGGTGGCAAAAGTAAAGTTGGAACATGGTGCCTAATTTTGTGATCAAACATATTAAATTGAATCTCAAATTTGTGGCTGTCCTGTAAATAGTTTTCAAATAAACAATACACACAGCAAATTCTGATCAATCCATATCAATGTCAGACTTAAAATAAATGCGGCTAGAAGCCCCGCCCACTTCATGTTAAACAAAAATAACTTTTGGGTTATGTCCCGCCCACTTTTGGATTATGTCCCGCCCATTCCGAGTACAGCTACGGATACAGATACCCTAGATGGTTGAACAGATAAAGATACAGAAACAGATAGAGCTGTACTTGCTCATCCCTAATTGCCTCAAACACATTTTACAAGGTTTGAGTACAGCTGATACATCCTACATACCCAGCATGTTTGCAACTATCATTGTTAATGATACGTAAAATTCGGGAAAGAAAGTTGATGTGTAATGTGGGTTTTAAGACAGGATTCCACAGGAGCTGTTTTTTTTCAAGCTGGTTGATTTTAATGTAATTAATTTGCATTAATGTAAAATGTTTTTAGTTCTTTCTAACGTTGTATCAAAAGACACACACACACACACACACACACACACACACACACACACACACACACACACACACACACCCAAATGAGAATTGCCAGTGTAATTGTTAAAACTGGCATTCTGGCGAGCTGAAATTTCCCTGTTGCTTTACTGGCAACATGGTGATAAAAGTCATTGTTCACTTTTGTTTCGCATTCTTTTACATAAGACAGAAACTACATTGCTGTTGAGTTTGTGAAATGGCCAGCAAGGCATAAACACTTGCCTCCCAGACGTTTATGAGCATGCTTAAATCTTATTCCGACAAACAGTTGCGCCAAAAATCTATCATATCCTTGGAGCAAGAAAAGCTTCATGAGCAGTTCCAGTTGATAGTTAGATGGTGTGCTTGATGGATGACAGCAGACTTGGTTAGAAAGCCAATTGAATGAGTATTGGTTAACTGCATCATCTAGGCGCATTATGCTAAGCCACAGGAAATGGAGGACTGTATGTTGCTGCCTGCATTTAGGCTATGCCGTGTTAGATTTGGGATTTGATTTGTTATTCAAACAGTACACCTCTTATGCACATTAGTGACCTGTTTTGGCTTTTTATGAAAATAAAAATACTCTTGTGTTTTTTTTTAAGGAGGGGAAATATCTAGAACAGGAAACTGTTCTGTTCAATTGAACATTCTGTTTGTTCAGTTTGATTTCTCATCCAAGAAATTAAAACAGGGAGTGATTTTTTTTATTTCCTGTCTGTTTAGTGTACAAAGCTTCCTTAATGGGAAAATTTATAGCATGATGCATCCTTATCTACATTTGCCAAGCTGTTAGCGCTTATGCTGGGAACCTAATAATGCGACACAAAAGAAAGCCATGCACAGTAGTAATATAACATGTTGATACAAGTTTAAACTTTCTCTTTTATTTTATTCAATTTCACTCACCATGAATTATGAGCTCATTTCTTTTGCTTTCATTTCTTTTTAAATCTGTGGGTATGCAGGTGTGAAGCGGCCTTCCTCTGTCTCCTCTCTGAGTGGAATCGTGAGCCGGATGGCCTCCTCTGGGGGAGCCTCCCGTGGAAGCTGTACATCGGTCAACACCGTGTGCTCTGACAGCGACCGAGGAGCAAGCCTCAGCTCCTCAACCTCCTCTGCCTCACTCCAAGATGGACATTCCTCCTCTTCATCTTCCTCACTACCCTGTGGATCAGTTACAGCCTACCCGTCACTTCCACAGCGCAATGGTTCTGACATCAGCTTGGATCTCACGCCTCTGTCAGGCCCAGCATCTACTCCAACGCTTCCAAAGCTCTCCCGCCTGCAACGGGTGCTGATGGAGATTGTAGATACAGAGCAGGCCTACGTTAGAGATCTGAAAAGCATTGTTGAGGTATGGTTTGTAATTAACCCTTTCTTAAATGCATATCTAATTGTAATCCCACCTAAACCATTGATAGTATTAACTTCTTTAAATTGAACTCAACTTAGCTACGTAGGTGATTATTGGAGAATAGGTGGGGCTTTTTTCGCCCTTCATTTTTGCCCTTTACCTATGCTCTCTCTTTCATCATTATCTCAGTTGCCATGTGAAAGCTATGGCAGTGGATAAAAGCACCAGTTTATTTAATCTGCTACTTCAAAAACAGGTTTTCACTTTTCCTTACTGGTGTTGGCAGACCTGGGACACTGGGTAGGTTGTTGTTCACCTTTTGCACCCACTCAAATATGCACAAACGGCAATCAGATGGTGAAGAGTAGTATAAGAGGCTCTTTGTAACAAAAACATTCAACGTGTCTGTCATATACTACACGAAGTCCAGTGAATAAATAATCCAGAATTTTGACCTCTGAAAAAGGTTCTTGTGCTTCTGTAAATAGAGGTGAATTGTAAGAGGCATTTATTTTTGCAGATGTGTTGCTTGTACATTTTGGGACTGTTTGCTTTTTTAGAAAGAAGAAAATCAGGATTCTTTATAGTGTTCTTTTTAAAAAGGCAAAAATGGCTGAATTCAGAATGGTAGAATTGTTCTACTTATTCACTGCTACATTGCATTCAACAACAAAAAAACGAGGCAATAAAAGTACAGAACGGGCGGCACCATAGTTAAGTGGTCAGCACTGGGGATTCCTGGTTCGAATCACAATTTGGGTGGAGTTTCCATGTTCTCCCCATGTCCGCGTGGGTTTCCTCCCACAGTCCAAAAACATGGAGTCAAGGTAAGTTGGCGGCCCTATAGTCTGTCTCTGTGTGTGGGGGGTGGTGTGTGCACAGCAATGGATTGGCACCCTGTCTTAGATGTATTTGCCCAGCGCCCAAAACATTCTTTCCTGGATGGGCACCCCACCATGACCCTAGTAAAGAATTAAGTGGAGGATAATGACTGAATGAATAAAGTACAGAACAACCACTAGGAATCTGGTGGTTCTTTAATTTTTCTTTGTATAAAAAAGATGAATTTGTAACCAAATGTTCTAAATGGTAGCTCTTTAAAGTAAATAGACTTTAGGTAAATATTTCACATGCAAATGCATAAAGATTCTGGTTCCAGCTTGGATACATTTAAAGCATTACAGGAATTCCACCTGTGTAATATAGCAGGCTTTTGCAATCACTAGTTGGCTGTACGCAAAGTTTGGAAATGCCAGCACAAAGAGTGATACTGCTGTAGAAGGATGGTGTGTGACGGATCATATCGTTGAAACAGAGTAGTATTAAGGATTAGTGTCTTATCACACTGTACATCTTCTCTGCTGAGCTGTTTGAAGGCATTTTAAAATTCAATAA
Source organism: Xyliphius kryptos (assembly GCA_025769995.1). NCBI lineage: Eukaryota > Metazoa > Chordata > Actinopteri > Siluriformes > Aspredinidae > Xyliphius > Xyliphius kryptos. Next base: position 18,159 of record JAOUQT010321022.1, on the reverse strand, counting down.
ATAATGTGGTCTGCTCAGTGTAACGATTTCTTCTAACCTGAAGGATTTGGTTGATGAAAGCAGATTCTTGTGAAGACAAACCACTGTTTTATCGGCCTGCAGCTTAAATATGGAGTGTGAGTGTTGGATGGTGTCTGAATGAGTGCTGACTTGTGGATTGGAGCATGTGATGTTTCAAACTCTAAATAAGATTAAAAAGTCTGCTTTTGATAGAAAGATGATAAATAATCATGCAAAAACTGTTTGAATGCCAGTCAAGATATGCCATATCTGCCATGCTTTCTGGTAATATGTTGTTTGTGTGTGAGGTCCACATGCGTGTAAATTTGTAGAACTTTTGGGGAGCAGATTGAGTGAAACCTTATTTTGCTTTCTGCTGTCTTACAGCCAAATAGGACAGGAAATTGGTGGAGGTGGGGGTTGTTGGCTGTAACCCCTTGTCCAGGGTTGGAAGCAATGAGGCCCTCTCATAAGAGAGGTACAGACTCCTTTCCTGCCAAACTATGACCTAGTTTCCCAGACAAAAACTCAGAGAACTTGCACAGCTCATCTCTCTTCACTTCTAACGCTCTTTCCTAAGCTTTGTTCTCATCTTTGCTTTTTTTTCTATTATTTTGTTTCTTCCCTGCCTCCTTGGCTTTCTCCTGTTATCTTTTCATCCTTCTGTCCTTCCTTTTTACTTACCGTTGTTTCTTCGTCCTTCTTTCGTTACTTTCTGTAAACTTTTCCCATTTTCACTTTTTTGACACGTCTTATCTCTTGCTCATCCGCTCCCTTCTTCCCCTCTCTCCCCTAAAGCGTTTAGGTCTTAGCTACACAGCATCTGGGGAATTCTTTCTTAGCTGTGGCAGATTGTAAATCAGCATAATAACAGTGGTTCATTTCAGTTTTGCCTTTAAAAGGTGATGAATGTGTCAGCCCTCTTATTTTTTCATCAAGTTTTTACCCAACTTGTCCCGTTTGTCTTCCCCGACACCCTGGCGGCGCTGGAAACAAACACTGGAGAAGAAAGAGCTCCTCCCTATGTAATGCAGGAATGTAGCACAGAGTCAAGGGGAGCTAGTGAGGGTGGACCAGAGAGCCCTTTTTCTACACCATACCATCTTGCATGCCTCATTTGTTTGTTGTTTTAGTCAATCCTTGAATTTTGTTGCACTCTTACTAGCATTTTGTTTTGGCCTCTCCTTTGGTGCCTATGGGGCGTTTCCTAATGGCAGACTGCATCCATTATTAATGACTCCTTAATTGTTTAAAATAAATCACAGTTAAGTGTGTATGTTTAAGGCAAAATAAATTATTAGTTGTTTATCTGCTCTAAAAACCTAGACAATTAGGGGTTAATGAGGCCACACTTAAACTAACTATTGCAAAAGAATATCCCTGATTAGCTCTGCCAGCGTAAGCATAGTTTAGTCTGTGTCTAGACGAACAGAGGCCTACAATATATAATTTCCCTGAAACAGATATCAAGTTATGCCGCTGCCAAATGGAACAACTGTTTTGTAGAACGTTTTAAATTATTAAATGACACTGATTACAAAATCTGCTTTCCATATCAAGTCTATAAAATAAATTGACCGCTGCAAAATTCTGACATTGAGGCTTTTTTTTTCTTGTACATATTTCTGTTTTCAAACCCTCTGACTTAACTTGTCATTAACATGCTAAAGTTGAGGTTAAATTTGTATTTTGAGCAAAAACACTTTAAAGACAACATTAAAATGTAATTATTTTGCTTCTGATTGGGGAATAGGTAAAATAATCCTGATGGTTCTTCAAGCTTTCATTGTGAGCTTATCTCACAAGAATGCAGCTTGACCAGATAAAACCTGGCATGTTAAATGCTGTTGGCGGAATACCACCCAGCCACCTTCTAGTGAGTGCAGAGAGGCTGGGTGAAGTCCTTTTCTGATGATGTGCACCAGCTGCCTAACTCTCTGCACGCTCATCGTTGTATTTGCATTTTGGGTCACAGCTATTACAAAAGAGAACCACTTTCACATGAGATCAGATCATAGCTTCATTTCCCAGGTCAGCAACACAAGACTGAAGTAAGAGGGGATCATTGCGTTTGTTTACATGGGAGTTCTAAGAGGTTCAAGCCTGGTCTTTCTTCTCATTATGGATGGTCCTTGGAGAAATTAAATTACAACAGTGCATAGTGTTGTCAGATTGATTGGAGGTGAGCGAGACATCCCAGAGTGAAGAATTAGCTGCAGAAGAAACATGTGTTTAATCAGCAATCTCCGCATGTGCAACTGATTTATGTATAATTGTTTATAATAGAAATAAAATAAATGGATGCAAATTATAGTAATTGAAGGCAAATAAAATGCTGTATACCTCATTAGTTTCTGAAAAAGTATTGCCAGAGTACAGGGGGAAAAATTCCTGCAGCTGAGCTCATTTATGCCTAAATGACCATATTTACACAAATGACCAATGTGTTGCGAGGAGTCTTCTAAGAGGAAACAAAAATAGTTTTGTACAAACTCATACATTATATTTGCAAAACATGTTTTTTAGATGTCGTTTGTTAATCATTAAAACCCCTTTTAACTTGAAGCCATGTCACGAGTGAAATTATAAAAAACAAAAAGTATGTAAATAGGGTGACCTAAGGTGACACAGTGGTTACCACTATCAACTATCGACAGGTTAGCCTGTCAACGCTGGGTGAAGTTACCATGTTCTTCCCGAGTCTACGTGGGTTTTCTCCAACAGTCCAAAAACATCGATTTAAGGTGAATTGGCTGCTTTAAATTGCCCCATATAGTGTACGTGAATTTGTGTGCCCAGCACAACATTGGCTTTCAGTTCTTTGTGTAATTTTTATCAGTTAAGAAAAGCCTTAATAAGTCCCACAATGGTGACAGTAATGGGAAATGTAAAAAAAAATTCCCGTCCAGAATAGAAATCGACATCAATATATACAAAATTAAATTCACAATTATGTACATGACAATACATAATGAAGACAATAGAACAACTTCCTAATAAAACAAGAGATGGCACAGCAGCAAATTATTGCACATATGATAATTAAATAGTTATTGCATGATTGGTATTTGTTTTTTTTGGTGGTTACTAAGAGCAGTCTTGATTGTACAGTCTAACTGCAGTGTGAAGGACCCGTGATAAAGCTCCTTAACACAGTTCAGGTGATCTTTCACCACCTGCGCCAGGTCTAAGGGATCCGCCAGGACAGAGCTGGCCTATCTAATGGGTTTGTCCAGTTTGTTCCTGGCTGAAAATATGGCTGATTCTACCACAGTGTCAAAAAAGGAGTGGCCGCTGCACCCCAAACGACCTTAATCGCCTCAGCAGACGAAGTCTGCTCTGTCCTTTTTTATAAAGTGCAGCAGTGAGGTTTGAACAGTCCAGTTTTGTGTTGTGGTGAATACCCAGGTAGTTATAAGTGTCCACCATATCAATGTTCATTCCCTGTTAGCTAATGTTAATAATCTTTTAATTAAATATTCTATACATATATTTAATATTGAAGTACAGTAGCTCGAACCGTTCTTCGTTCATAGATTTTTAAATTCCATCCATTTCATTACGTACATCTTGTTGCTACATTCATGATCCATTATGTCAGTTCCACTTCTGATATAGCTGCACTTGGTAGTTTACAAAAACAAATTGTAGTGCATCTGATTTTCAACTTACTTTGTATAGAGCATTTAGGACAACACAGGACCAACACAGAGCATTTGTATCATTTTGTTGAAGGATGATTTTGAGCACTGCAGCAACACTACATTTAGGAAGATAATTTGCATCAGTTTAAAAGTTGTTTGAATGGTGACCTTTCAGTATTCTGTTCCAGAACTTTAGCATGAACATGCAAACAAAGGACTCTTATTTTTAGGATATGTTATTGGGTTTGTTTGTTTTTTGTAGGATTACCTGGGATGCATTATTGACTGTGGAGACTTACCATTGAAACCAGAGGAAGTCAGCACGCTCTTCTGCAACATAGAGGACATCTATGAGTTCAACAGGTGAGTGTGTTTTTTTTCCATTTGATTTTCTTTTTGTCTACAACATGTCCTGAGGATTTTCAGTCATATGAGCCAGATGTAATTTGCACAGTGTCAGTTGGGTCGAAACTGTTAAATGTGCTTGAGTAGCCAAAACCACAGACATTAACAAATCGGCAGACAATGTCCAGACTGTACACAACGGACAGTATTTTGTTTTGATCATCTCCAGCACACCCTCACTGCTCACTCCCGATTATTATCCTTTACTGCTTTTAACAAGCTCATGCAAGGACGTTTTTCACGAGCAGTAAAGGAACATATAGATTATATATATTTTGTTTTTACAAGAACCCACTCACTAGCCACATCATCAACAGCCTTAAAAACATACCCTTTGCTCTTGAAGCTGACTGAATTTTTCATGACCTGGATTTAACTAGGTGCCTAAAATAATGCTCAGTGATTCTGTTTTTTGTTGAGATGATTGCATCACAGTGGCCCCTTTTTTGTCAACTGCTCAATCCCAAACTACAACAAAGTTACTGTATCAAATTCATAGTGTACTGTATAAAATAATCATTATTAATTATTTTTTCCCTTGGCTACTTGTTTTTATTTAAGTAGTTTTTCTCTTTTTAGTTTACTGGGTTCACTTTCCTTAAATAAATTACATATAATGTTATTCTGGCAGCACAGTGGCTTAGTGGTTAGCACGTTCACCTCTTGGTGCTGGGGATCCAGGTTTAAAATCCCAATCTGGGTGAAGTTTCCGTGTTCTTTCCATGTCCCCGTGTATTTGTTTCCTTTTCCTCCCACAGTCCAAAAACCTTGATTCAAGGTAAATTGACTGCTCTAAATTGCTCTTATATAGTGGTTCTGTGTGAGTAAGTGTGCCTAGTGTTCCTGGGTTTATCTGTCCAGCACTCGAAACGTTCTCTAGAGGATAGAGCCAAGCCAAATTTTGACTTATCGCAAACTAATCATGTTCAGCTGACAATCTACAAATAAATAAGCTACTAGCAAATGTATTTAGCCAGTTAACATGTTAGCCATTTAGCACAACCAGTTTGGCCACAAATACAACACATTCTATTGTAAGTGACAACTGAGTCATGATTAAATGTATATTTATGCACGAGTGCACAATTTTAGAGGACAGTGGAGACATATTACATAATTAGTTCATGTTACAGACACGTTTATCCAAAGACACAAAGTTTATCCTGACTTTAACCCACTTGGGTAAGAGAGCAGGGTCAACCATAATACAGCACCTCTGAAGCAATGAGGGTTGCTTGAGCAAAAGGCCTTGCTTGAGTGCCCACACCTCTGTAAAAGGTCTACTTCTCTTGGATTTGGGCTTTGAGACCACGATATCTTCAGACTGATAAGGCAACAACCTTAACCACTGAGATAACAGACAAAGCTATGATGCTTATATAAAAGTGTTTAGCTAGGCAAATCTGATCCGAGGAGAAGATTGAAACGAAACAATGAACAATAACACTTGTAATGTGAGTGCAGCCTGAGTAATGAAACTATCATGACTCGGTGTCCAAATGGAAAATCAGCTTTTGAAGCACCCATAAAACATGTCATTATATTTCCACTGTATTTTTGCCATATTTCAGTGCAACATCTATTAAGATCAGAGTCTGTATTTAGCTTAGCCGCCTCCGACAATTTGGGACTAGCCTGAAATTTGATTAGCCTGCAATCATGGGAAGGTTAATCACACATTCAGCTGCAGAACCTAATCTCACCATCTGCACAGATCGTATTCTCATTCTTTTCTCCAGCTTGTTTACAGTGGAACGCTAACCTTGTTTTCCACACAATTGAAATTATTGTCCTTGCTGTTTGCCTTATACGTCTCTTTTTCAGAGACCCCCTTCTCACACGCTATGCTGCTGTGTGTTTCCTGACAATGGCCTGTGGTTTAGTCTGTGTGTAGATGTCATTTTACCTGAAGCCAAAGCAGACAGGCTCTGAGGTAGAGCTCGAGGCCCCTGTGGTGAACAAGCCACACATGGCCTGTCAGAGAGTAAAGGCGCAGTCAGCCAAACAGTGCATGCTGAGGAGCAGACAGACTGACTATCTTCTGTTCCCACACTTATCAGTCCACGTCTTGTGTAGACCTTGTGTGTAGAGCTGCAAAGCTACATTATTTAAGTTTTCATTGTGCAAAGATGTTCTTCCTGCAGTAATGTTGGGTTAATAAATTCCCTTTTGGTATGCCTTCCCCTTTTTGTGTCTGCATGGACAGCATTGACTGATTATTGTAAGAATTAAGCAGCTGCCAGATTTTTTTGTGTTCAATAGTAGTCAATAAAAGAACATGTTTATCTGACCTTAAAAAAATTGATGGGAAATTTAAAAAAATAGTACAGCAAGTGGTTCATGTAAACTTTTTTACTAATTTTTGATAATGTGCAATGTAATATACAAAAAAAAGCTGTTTATGTTCTTTTTAAATTAAATATTACTTTCAAATTGAAATATATTATTTAATATTGCTTCATTAAGATTATCTAAGAATCACATTGCTTTTGTCCTAAAGGTCTTATTTAGTTCATTAACCAACGGTAGCTTTGTAGTTTCTTTTTTCTTCTTTATTTTTTTTTTTTTTTATACTTGGCAGATGTAGTAACATACTTAAGTATTATACTGAAATTGAATTAGTCCTGTGCATGGGTAGCTAACCTTTTCTAATATACTTCATAAAAAACACCTAAATATGTACAAATCTTTCCCAATAAATAGTAGCTTCTGTTACCATAAAATGAGCTGTGTGGTTCACCAGACTGAGAAGCCTAACACCAGATTGTGGAACTTTGCAGAACCCCCTTTAAAAGCTTATGTTTTACTCTAAGGAGCAGCAGGGGCCTTCCTTAAACCACTCAGACAGATTCCTCCACTAAGTGAGATATAGCCCCCTGTCTGACCCCTCTTTCCTGTGGGCCATCATATGGGTTCATGATCTGTTCTTGAGGCTTGTTGTGAAAGTATACCCACAATTACTTTTTCCACGTTTGCAGAAAAACAGGATTTATCAAAATATGGGCCAGATATTGCAGCTTTATCTGCTTTTTTCTGCTTACACCGGTATATAGACATATAATTTAAGTTACTGCTTAAGGCCAGTATAAAAACTTAAATCTGATTTTTATTATGATTTAATGTAAACTATACTGTGTGAAAAAGAAATATTCTGTAACTTTAAGTTTTGGAAAAAAATTAAATACTCAGGTAAGTGGTGTGGTTTTGGATGAGTTCAGCACATTGACATTCATTTCCTTCTCTAACACACTTAATAGGCCCGGTCATTTACTGATGAGTTGAAACAGATGTGTTAAAGTAAAAGAAATCACCTAAATGTGATGTTCAACAGGACCAAATTTTACACAATTAGTGTATAGCCATCACAACTTAAGACTAATTATTGCTTTACTAAAAGCACATAATTATATTATGGTCCATTTATAAACAGTAATGACATCTTTCTCAACATACAAAAACAGTAATCTAAAGATTATGAGGGCACATTGAAATAAACTGTAAATTCTTTGAGCTAATGAGACACCGATTTAGCTGCAGTTAGGTGGCTCATTTGGTCTGGAGCTGACAGTGTTGAAACAATTGTGTAAAATTTGACTTTTTAGATAAAGAAGCTGGGAAACACTCATTAAAGGTTATTTAATTAACTAACATGACACACTTTTAAACTGTAAAAATAAAAAACCTTTGAAATATTTACACATAATCGTTTTACGATTTAACAAGTTCCAACCTGTGCGTCACCTGCATTGGATTTCGGTTTCTATATTTTAGTTGTTGAGTAATTAATTACTTTCTACTTTTGTTTAACACCCCTTTTTATGTTTAAAAAAGGACACCAATGAGGTCAAGCATCAAATTGTTTACAATAGTTTACATAAAATTAAAAATCATGCAAAGTGGCAAGTAAAAAAATCTTTATTTGGAATTATGGGACAATTATTGTTTTGCTTGCATGTTTTAGACTCTAATTGATGAAAAGTCAAAGAATTTTATGACAAAAAAAGAGCGTAACCAGCACTTCTAACAACCCAAAAGTGAACACAGGTCAAATTGACCAGTAACATAATAGGAGGGTTAAGAGAAATTGGTAGTCTGAATATAGAAATAGAGCGCAATTGTAATCACCTGTCTGGATAAACTAGAGTCTGGACTGTTTTGAGTGGGACTTTAATAAATTCATAAGCATAATTACATTTGTGTAATTCAAACACATTTGTTGTCCCAAGTGTACAATCTTTACTACAGTAAAAACAAATAGCATGGATAAGGAATACCAATTGACAGTCATGCAGTTGATTTCAGGTCAGGCAAGTTTTTGAAACAATACAAGGAGGAACCGAGGTGGCAGTGGAAAGAATGAATAAGTGGAATTTGATTTAAGGTCATTTACAGGTGACTTTTCTTTCTGATTTAGATCATAATTGTATAAGTTGTATAAATAAGGGGTAGACTTCATTAGGAATCTTTCCACAAGTGCTCATTGTCTTCTGTTTCTCCACATAAGGATCCCATAACAGTTTTTGGGAAGACTTTCAGTTTTGTGAGCTTATACTGTGTGCTTTAATAAACTGTTCTGACACTTTTAAAGAACTGATCAGCACTTGGCCTGGCTCTTAACAGTGTCAAGTGCCTGTGTAAGTGTTTTGTGATTCAGATCATGGAAATGAAAGACGTAGCATATAACATGCATAAGTCAAGCTTTTGGCTCAGGTTAGTCTACTTATTTGAATGCCAAAACTCCAAATCTGTCAAGTCTTTTTAAAACCCCAAATAGACTACTAAACTGCAGATATAAATTAGTGATCCCAGAGCTACACCTCACTTGTTGCTGTTTAAATCAGTACGAGTTGATGCTTTTCTTCTGGTGTAACTGGCAAAGGTGCTTCACACAATACTGTTTTGCTTTATTGCAGCTAAGTCCCAGATATTATAGGCCCCAAATGGGTTTCAGAGAAGGTCAGTGCCTTTGTGTTCAGCAACAAGAGAGCAGGCAAGAATTCCCTTCCACTTTTTTCTTTAACCAAAATGAAGTTCATTCACCATAGATTGGCCGCAAAACGAGCTATGTCTGTTGGGTTGGGGGTAGGAGGGGGGATGCTGAAAGCTAGAGGGCTGTGGTTTCCCCCTGAACTTTTCCCCTCAGTTACATATAGACAGAGCTGGAGTGCCTACCAAGCATCTTGTTTTTTTTGACATCAGAAATGTTTTTTCTGAAGTTACCCAGACTTCTTGGTGATGATGGCCATAAGATGGCTAATGAACTGATTTGATTTGAACCCTATGTGATCAAAAATATTGTTCAGTGCTCTGAAACAGCCCATTGTGATTGTTTTCTGCAGACTAGCTCCAAATCCTTTTTCTACTCATCTGTCCTGCCACTGACGCTTTCCAAGATAATCAATGCCTGCTGTTTTTGATTCATTCAGTCACAGAGTCTGTATCCTGATCCATTGTTCACTGCCAAAAGATATAAATCGGGTGTTCAGTGTTATCACAGATAGAATTCTCTTGATAAAGCTGTAAAACTGGTTTTAATAGAAGTGAACTGGCAGCATAGAGGCCACAGCGAAGGCTTACATATGTAACCCACATATTCCAAATCATTTAGCATTCTGGTGCAGAGTTTATAACAGAAGAAGCCAAAAAGGGGGCTTGGGGTCGGCAAGGTCTGCTGAGGGGATTTAGGGAAAATGGAATGGCGCTGGTATTTGAGCCAAAACAAGATGTATTCCATCTGTTTGCACTGAAATGATAGTGGGGTTAAATTGGTGGAGGGGAAACAAATGAATGCTATGTGCAAATGGAGTCAGGGTTTGGGGTGTGCTGTAGCCAGCAGCGTCCTTTTAAACCCCCAGTCCCAGATGTCTCCATAGAAGGAGAATAACAGTACTCAAACAAAACCAATTCCAAATCCCAAATGAGGGGAAAGTGTGCTTTCAGGTTCTGTGATGCAATATTGCACATTTTTTAGTCACACATCATTGTGCTTTTAAGAGATACTTGTGAGAAGCAGTACTTTCATTTCTCACTGTGCTAATCTTAGTAAGGTCTGGAGTAAACCTTTGCTTTTTCATAGTGAGCTTTTGGAAGATTTGGAACGCAGCCCTCATGCAGCAGCAATTGCAGAATGCTTTGTGGAAAGGGTAAGTAAGAAACAGTGACGTGAACTTCAGCTACAGTGCTTGAAAATGTAAACTTTTACAAAAATATTAAGAAAAAGAACATGACTGCATACGTGGGATTTGGTTATTTTTTAATTCAGAAAAGGAAACAAATCAACAAAAGTATAAAAATCTTTATACTCATGAACTTATAGTACAGTATAAATGTATAGTCAGGTGATATTCTTTTATTTTTATTTATTGAATATTCTATCAATTTGATCTGTTTGTGGAACTGTTTCATTAGACAAAGAATATCTGGCGACCTATCATGTTGGAACTGTTGTCCCGGGATTACAAAGATACACCTTTTTCATCTTTGGCTAATGTTAATGTTTATAAACCCAACATTGGGTGAACACTAAAAAATAGTGATGTTCATGGCATGATCTTGCCATTCCAAAATTATCATTAGCGCTGGCTGCCATTTTTCATGTGGGCAGACCAATTGATGAATTGAATTAATAAGACCAAACTTCACTTTCAAATCTTTAAAACATGGTGGTGCTAGTGTCGTACTGCGGTCATGTTTTTTTTCTGTATCTGGGCAACATCATAGCCCTGACTTTAAAACCAAAGTGGTTTAATGGGTTAACCTACTAATATCTCAGATAGGCTCATTTACAAAGGTAACTAAATGACTACATTAAATAGTCTTCACTTATTATTTTCTGTTAGCTTGTTTTTGTTATTTTCTTTAGGGGTTTTGTGATTACTGTATAGAAAAATTTATTAAGAAGTTAAGTTAATTCCAAACATAAAAACAAACTATGGTGCCCTTGGATTAAGGGCATGTGTATCTTTGAAAAGTTTGTGTATACTAGATAATTCTTATAGTTCATATAGTTAAAGATATTGGATATTAATGACACAACAAGGATTAAACCGAGTAAAACAAGAATACAGACTGTGCCATCTTTGTTTTTAGTCTACAGATATTTGACTTCACCAGTACTTTCATTTATTTTTGCTTTCGGGAGAATCTTTAAAGAAGCAGAAACAAAACAGAAAGCATGTGCATTATTGATGAGAAGGGTACTCAAGTCTGTCATTATTCTACTGCTGAAAAGAACAGTTTTAGAATTAAAATAAGTAAAGGAAGGACCATGTTCTCTTGATTAAGTCATTTCAAGTGCCTATTTAGGGACTTCTTGCTTGACCTATTTTAGGATATCATTAAAAAAATATGGTCACGAGTTTATAAATGCATTTTCACTTTAATTTGGTAATTTTTGCAGCAGCGGACTTGCTGGGTCCAAACTAAAGCACAAATGATGCGTAAAATTACTTTCATGCACATATCTGAGCTCTGTCAATGAAGAACATATTTTGTCAGATTTTGGTACCCAGTTTGTGGAGTAGATCAACCAAAAGGACAATTGAACCATGTTGTTATGATGCATATTTATAGACTGATAGAAAATGTTGGCAGATATGAGTGGCAGTCATTAGTAAATTGTGCAGCCAAGAGTTTTATTTCAACTGGTTGGGTAATAAGAGCAACAGCTGTAGGCTGCTTTCACCCCTTAGGTACATAAATGAAACCACAAATGACCGCTGATTTACCCTTTTCCAGTCATTGCACTTGTTTGAAAACCTATTAGGTTTCTAAACAGTGTATTATGTATCACTTAATGATGTTTCTTTATGGGCTATAAGTTAATTTGACTTTTTTTCTGTTTTGTAGAGTGAAGCCTTTGACATATACACAATATACTGCATGAACTACCCCAAGTAAGTGAATAATATGTTGCCTCTTGGTCTTTTCATTATTTGCATTGATTTGTTTGTTACGTCTTATGTTGCTTCACCTGAGCTTTGATAATTAGGCTCATTGTGCAGATAAATGATGCAATTTTAATTAGCTCATTTTACTCAATGATTCTTATTTACCGATCCGAATAGCTCTGAACAATCCTGTCTTCAGCCACTTGTCTCATGTTTCTAAAAGCATCTCTAATGTCAACCCTGAGTAGCCTGTATCAAAGTATCGAACTAATTTGATACTGAAGAGAGCCACAGAGTACCCTTACATGTAACTCACTTTACTGCTGTCCAAAATCTACATCTAATGACATTTTTTTTTATAAATTTATTTTTAACACACTTTTAGTTAACTATTTTAACTTGAATTTTCTAATGATTTAGGAAAAATGAGACTAAAAACAATGTTTAGCAACTACTACTGTAGACACATTCATTGTTTGTATAGTTTCATTAGTTAGGCTATGATGAATGTAGCATATTATTTGTAAACACTTACATTTTAACAAAACTACAACACAATAACAATAAATATTTCAAAAGAGTTTTGATTGTTGCAGTTGGTCTATAGATAAATCACAGAATGACCACAGAATACAGTATTTACATGGGTTTGTGTCTGTGTTTGGTGACCGATGGAATTCATTGAGGTTTCATGCTTTAGTAAATAATTTGGGTTATGCTTTTTGTGCAGCTTTCCCTTCTTTTGAAGTGGAAACCATGACTGTTGGGTAAATTACCAGCCAGAAGGTTCAGAACACCCGATTATGTTATATTTGTTATTAATTTTTATACAAATGATTTGGCTTAAATATACTATGACATCAAAGCATATAGCACATAAACATCTGAAAAAAGTAACAAGAAATAACTGAAAAACTAAAAGCTTTAAGTCTTGAGACTGTACAGCCATTTTTTTAAAGCACACTGCATTGTTCTTGTGTTTTATGGTAGTTTTGACATAAATTTGAGTCTTGTTTTGGGTCATTGTCTTGCTGTAATAGTTATAGACCAAAAGGTAACCCTTTCTGTTTAGTGTGTCAGTCACACTGTGCAAGTTACCAACTCTGGATCTTGCGAGGCAACCCTGAAGATGTGGTTTTATTAAATTTGGTGTTACACCTAGAAACCACACTGTACAAAAACTACCAAATAGTTCAAATTTATCAGTCCATAACATCTTAATTTCTTTTTAACCATTTCAGGTTATTTCCTGGATTTGAACTATATAAATGTCAACAATGACTTTATTCTAAATGATGATGTGTTCTAAAACATTTGTCCAGTAGTTTATATTTTGAGATGATGGAAGTGATTGTAGTTGGTTTAACCCCACTGGGTATTTTATTGGGCCGTTGCTTTCAGTAGTCAGTAGCACATTGAAGTTCCTGCAAAACACCGCTTAGCACAGGAGTCTCCTATTGAACCACTCATCATTACATGACTTCTTATGTAATGTTCATATTTCTCACCAGCTCTGTGGCTGTCTTAAGAGAATGTATGAAGAATGAAAGCCTAGTCCGCTTTTTCCAAGAGAGACAGGCCACCCTCTGTCATTCACTTCCACTAGAGACCTATCTGCTAAAACCAGTACAGAGGATCCTGAAGTACCACCTTTTGTTACAGGTTAGTGACCTGTTGTATGGCTTCTGCTAACATGTTAGAGACTGAAACAAAAACCTAAAATGGTAACGGCAAGTTATATGGCACACTTTCCTTTAGGATCAAGATAAAAAAAAGATAAAAATGTACAAATTCAAGCAGCAGGAAATGTCAATGTTTTACTTTGTTCTTGAAGTCTATGTCTCCCTCTTCTGTCAGGAACTGTCCAAGCACTTTGACAAAAGTGATCCAGGATATGAGGTGGTGGAGGATGCTATTATTACCATGACCGCAGTAGCCTGGTACATCAATGACATGAAGCGGAAACAAGAGCATGCTGTTAGACTGCAGGTACATGTTCATATTTGTTAATGTAACTTATTATGTAGGTATAAAAACCTGTAATATTTATATCAACAATAATAAAATGATCTTTTTTGCCTACTGTGCTTACACACAGAGGAATCTGTCCTCCACATTTAATCCATCCATGCAGTGAAACACACTCATTGGTGAAGTGAGCACACGTGCCCGGAGCGGTGGGCAGCCTTTTATACGGCTATAAATTGGGGTTAGGTGCCTTGCTTAAGGGCACTTCGGCCGTAGCACTTGGTGGGACTCGGACTCGAACCGGTGACCTTTAGGTTGCAAGATTGGTTCCTTAACCACAAGCCTACGATGTTATTTTAGTATTCTTAAAAGAAACAAATAGCATTTTTATACCTTCTGTTAATAACAATAAAAGCACAAATGAGTAAATAACCAATCATTCTGCAAAATTACATGAGGTCATTTAGCAACTTAAAAGTATCCTAATTTGATGGTTGGGGTCAGAACAATCCCTGGAGTAATAAGCATCAAGGACCTTTCTTAATGACCCACATTGGAAATGGGCTGTATTTGTGTTTAAAAGTATCCATGAAACCTTATTGGACTGTAGTGACACTGACGCTGCCCACTAGTTAAATATTTGCATTGTGATGTCCATTTCTGTCATGTCTATTTAAAATATGTTCACAATGTGCACTTCAAGCTTCAGAATTAAATCTCTGTGTATAATTGTTAATAGAAAAAATGACAATGACGTTTACTGAATGTGACATTGATTGGTATACTAGGGGCTATAAATATTTAAGACCCCAAGAGTCAAACAAAATTTTTTTCCTTTCATTTAAATTTTTTTTTTCTTTTTGTATTCATTCTGTGTAGTTGTTCAGTTGATCATAACCAAGGAAACATGTAATACTGAAGTTTTTTTGTTGTTGATGTTTTATATTCCACTGCATAGTACAAAAATGGGTCCTGTAGTAATTTTTACAAATTACATTTTAGGATGCTAAAAATTGTCAATACTCACCAACTACTGTTATCATCTAACAGGAAATTGAAAGTCTTTTGCTTAACTGGACGGGTCCCGACCTCAGCGGCTTTGGAGAGCTAGTCCTGGAAGGTTCTTTCCGTGTTCAGAGAGTGAAAAAGGAAAGGGCCTTCTTCCTTTTTGACAAAATGTTGCTTATTGCAAAGAAGAGGCTTGATCATTTTATCTATAGCACACATATTTTTGTAAGTAATCAGTGTTATTAGTTATTAGTAGTTATTTATAAGAAAAAAATAAAAATACTTCAGTTTAATTTCAGATCTTGAATTTTTACTTTTTTTTTCCTTAATTTTAAAGTGCTGTAACTTGATCCTGGTTGAAAGCATGAAGGATCCTCTCTGTTTTAAGCTGTCAGATCAGACCATCCCTAAACAACAGCACATTGTTCAAGTAAGAATATGTTTTATTTGTTTTGGAGCAAGAGAATAGAAAATAAAGACTACACTTGGGTTAGCGTATTTAAGTGCAAACTGCAAATTTCACTTTGTCACATCTTTGATGTGTCAGAGATAAATTATTTTAAGTATAAAATGAGTTATAAAGTCTAGACCAGGTGTTTGTATACTACTGACCCCAATTGTATATCTTAAAGACAATTATATCTGTCACAAAGCAACACAATGGTTCTGTAGTTTACTCCTTTACTTTAAAGCCTGAACGGCCCATTTTTTAAATTAAGTTGAAAAAAGATATTTGCTGTGTGAAGTCTGACCTCAGAAATACATTCTATTGAGTAAAGTAGAGATAATAATTTGCTATTATGATTTTAACAGTTTTATTGATGGCATCCAAATAAATAATGTTCTAAATAATAAAATATATACACTGCTCAAAAAAATAAAGGGAACGCTTAAACAACACAATGTAACCTCCAGACCTCCATGGGATAATAATTTTGATTTACATTTTGATCATTTTTATGTTATTTTGTTCTCAATGCATTCCACCATCTACTGACTAAAGATTTTCAACTGAATATATATTTTAAATAAATACTTTATTCATTTAGATCTAGGATGTGTTCTTTTAGTGTTCCCTTTATTTTTTTGAGCAGTTTACTTGCAAACAGACAAACCTACAAAATGTCCTTACTTTTGCTTCTGCCTGTTAAACATATTTTTGGAACCAGACCCGAAACTTTGCTCTGCACGTTAGACTCAAGCAATAAGATGTTTTGTTGTCACTCCACAAGTGCAGTACAGTAAAATTTAAGCGGTTCTATATGTGCATAACAAACACTTTCCATAGTTTTCATTACTAGTAAATAATGGAATGGCATTTCAAGAAGCACCTAAAGGCAGTGTTTCTAATACGTGTAAAAATCATTTTACTATTTTGACTACATTTTAAAGCATTACAGCTAGTGCTTAAAGACGGCAGCCAGCTAATTGTCGCCTGGGTTGCTGCAAACATTTCACAAACATTTGTGCATATGGAGTGGGTTTTTGCATCCGTGAGCCATACTTATGCACTCTGTGTGCATGTAAGCTAATGAAATTTGGACCTGAAGCTTGTGGTAATTGACTGTGTTGATGACTTGGGTATGAAGATCAAGGAAGACCTCTCTAGCCATTTGCCTCATTAACCGGTCAACCTTGTCTCTGCTTATTTCCACAGTACTCAGCAGAGCACTGCAGCTCCCACCCACAGATGAAATTAATGGAGTGTAGCTGAGAAATTTCGCTTGGTGTGCATGTTTGAAGCTTGAAAGCATGATGTGGCTTCCCAAAACAAACTCAGTTTTATCTTTGTTCTTTTTTAATAATAGCAGTGTAACACTTTTTGTATTAATAGCAGAAGAAACTGCAGAGTCCCAGCAAATTCAAGAGATTTTGGACATTCAGATAAAAGTATTACATGTGAACATGGTCAGTATGGACTAAAATACAGCAGGTTTCATCTTCCTTGTGTTATACAACATGTAATATAAGAATTCTAAATGTTTTCGTTTGGGTTTACATTCATGTTTATTATTGGGATCTAGAATATGGGGATTACATTCGGTTTCCAAACTTTTTTCTTGAAGCTACTTTACAAATTAATTGTGTTTTACCACAAAAATGCTGTGGTAAAACCTATATGCATTTTTTATTTCATTCTCTCGCTCTCACATAAGTGAGGTCCAGTGCACATGCAGGGAGGTTCCTTACGGAAGAGCAATAGTATGTGCGCTCTGAAAAAGTTGTGAATTCTTTGTTCTCATGCACAGTTTTTCACAGTGGTTTGATGCAATTACACCTCAGAGCAGACCGCACCTTTAATGATATTTGGTGACATAAGTATAAACACAGTGTGGCGCGGTGCCTAGTTATTAGCAGGTTTGCCTCTCAGCGCCTGGGGTTCGTACCCTGATCTGGGTGGAGTTTCCTCCCACATTCCAAAAACATGAATTCAAGGTAAATTGCATGCTCTAAATTGCCCCATATAGTGTGTGTTTGTGTGCGAGTGTACGAGTGAGTGTACCTAGCGATGGATTGGCACCCTGTACTGGTGTATCTGCTTAGCGCCCGAAACGTTCTCCCCAAGCCCTGGATGGACGTGGGGAACTTCCCCCGCAAACCTAGTAGAAAATTAAGCGGAAGATATTAAATGAATGAATAAAATATAAACACTGTCAGGAATGATCCTAGTAAAATTTCAATGACTATCCACCACAAAGTGCTCAAACCAGGTCATTTAGAGGTATAGAGAGTTTTACATTGCAGTACAAAATATTTTAATATTATTTTCTTACATATTGTGTATGCAGTTAGTGATTCAAGTATTATAAACTATCCATACATTTATTGACGTACCTTCGAGGCTACAAACACGAGTTAATCTGATCGGACACAACTTTTTCACTTTGATAAACAAAACAGTGACAAATGCCCTAAAAGACCTCTTGCATTATACATACAGTACGAGCCAAAAGTTTGGACACTTCTCATCCAATGAGTTTTCTGTTTTTTTCACGACTATTTACATTGTAGATTCTCACTGAAGGCATCAAAATTATGAACATATGACATCAAAAGTTATGTACTTACCAAAAAAAAAGGTGAAATAACTGAAAACGTTTTATATTGTATATTCTTCAAAACAGCCACACTTTGCTCTGATTACTGTTTTGCACACTGTTTGCATTTTAATTAATTATACTAATTAACCCTTATAGGCACACCTGAAAACCATTTCAGGTGACTACCTCTTGAAGCTCATTGAG
>JAOUQT010321013.1:0-14163 GCA_025769995.1 Xyliphius kryptos | reverse complement strand
ACCACTTCCACCGCAGATCCTCCGACGTGTAGGGGGAGGTGGGCATGTCTGCCCTTTCTGAAGTCCACAATCATCTCTTTCGTTTTGTTTACGTTGATGCAGAGATTGTTCTTTTTGCTACAACCTTCCAGATGTTCCACCTCCTGTCTGTAGATGGACTAATCATTGTCAGTAATGCATCCAACCACCGCTGTGTCGTCTGCAAACTTTACAATCTGACTGCTAGGATGGGTAGGTGAGCATTCATATGTCAGCAGTGTGAACATGAGGGGGCTCAACACACAGCCCTGAGGGGAACCGATGCTGAGGTTAGGATTCTTAAACGTGACCAAACATTAATATGCATACTTACGACTGTATATAGAGTATATAACATCCTGCATTTAAAGACATAACTGGTAATTTCAGCAGTTTTGTTTCTAATTTTACCAACAATCTCCACAATCTTCAAAACCTCTCCAATACTGTCAACTAAATCATCTCAGCATCACAGGCGCATGTTTTGTTCCATGTTTTGTGGTAATTAGCATAAACAGGAAGTGAAGACCAAGACAGTTGGCAGCGATTACCCTGTCAGGACCGTGAGGGCCAGCTGGAGTACTCACACTTACAAAGAAAGAGGCGGACAAAATGAAGGAGAGAAAGCACGCACTGAGTCACAGCAGCAACTTCGTCAAGACTGGGTTTTATAATTCCAACTCTTAAAAAGTAAAACACATCAAAAATTAAATATATTATTTATATATATTTAATTCTACAGATTCATTCTGTAGAACATCAGTAAGATCAGAGCTTTCCTAACTGAACAGGCTTCTCAGCTGCTGCTCCAGACCCTCATCCTTTCCCGGCTGGACTATTGAAATGCTCTTCTTGCTGGTCTCCCAGCGTCCACATTCAGGTCTCCACAATTGTTTCAGAACTCTGCAGCCCGACTCGTGTTCAACCAGCCCAAGTAAACCCAAGTCCCTCCATTCCTCCTCCCTCTCTCCATTGGCTCCCCCTAGCTGCTGCATTCAGTAGATGGTACTGATTCTGACCTACAGGACAGTCTCTGGATCTGTCTCCTCTTACCTTCAATCCATCTTTGCTAAATACATTGTTCTCTAGTGATTTAATGTCGCCTGGTGATTCCAACTCACCGAGGCGCTAATTCTCACCCCATTTCATTCACCACTGCTAAATGGTGGAACAATTCGTAATGCTGAGTCACTCAGCGTTTTCAAGAAACTTTCCAAAACACTCCTCTTCCACAGAGGTGAGCCAGATGGAGTAATGTGCAGCGTTGATGGTGCTGCAGTTTAGCTGGTTCTTTCTAAAACTACTGACTTGTGGTGTCCTCTCATTTGTAAGTTGCTTTGGATAAAAGTATCTGCTAAATGACTAAATGTAAAATGTATAGGGGTAGTTCCGGTCCTTAAATCTGATTGGCTGAGCCGTTTGTCCAGCCGTGACATTATTATTAATAATGCAACCTTGAGCGCTTCACATTCCTATAAAACTGTAACTGTGCACCAAAGTGAATCATCTCTGAATCCTAACTCGACTGAACCAACATGCTCGCCGAGTCCCACACAACAAAAGTGAAACAAAACAAAACGAAACTGTTCCAACATACCAGCAAAGAAATGTCAGAACAGGGTAAAACCTTATTTTCTGTAATTATTACATGGAGTTATACAGATTTATATAAACAGTGAGCCATTTTTCACTAAGTCAGTATTCCATTCTTCACAATCAATAAAAAGACCGAAAACCCGATTATTAATGATTTAGTTTTAAATAAACACATTTCTGAATTCAACCTTGTTAGTTTATTACAGTAGTTTTTAACCATTTTATAAAAGCAACAATGCTTATTCACAATAATGCGCACCTTTCTTACCTTAGTGCTTAAAAACAGTTATGTGCAAAATAATAGCAGTATAACCTCAGTAATGTATTTAATTACTAATTAGTGCGAATCAACTGTCATGACATGCACGCTGCTAATGAGTGTAACTGACTTATTTAAAGAAAGGGGGCAGTTCCAATTAATAGCAGTTTGGAGTTCAATTAGTAAGGTCATTACTTGTTTAAAGGGTTAAGGTGTCATTTATAGCTGTTAATTATTATTTAAAAAGGAGGGCAGTTCTGCCTGCTGGTTTTAGATCCTGATCTGTGAGTAAAAGGGCCGTTCCAGACAGTGTACTGTCAGAAACATAACAGAACAGAAACAGAAAGAACTTTGATCAAGAAGTTAATTGGGAAAAAAGACTTTTTAAAAAGTCCAGAAAATAGTCAGCTTCTTAGCTAAAATGATCCAAAATGATTTCATATGACAAATCGGGGTAGCTCAGTGTTTCGTGTGTTGGGTTAGCAATCTAAGTGTTGTAAGTTCATATCCCAGGTCCGTGGAAGTTACCTTGAACAAGATCCTTAATCTCGCCAGGGATTCTGTATGTGACCCTGTGTTCGGACCCCGACTATTAAGTGGGATACTTGTAAGTTACTTTGGTTAAAAGCATCTGCTAAATGACAAAAAAAAAACATCTGCGGTAATCCTAGAATAACAAGAATGCTGAAAAAGCATCCAATCAAAACCCTTCAGTTACTTGCGAGAACTGCACCAGTTAACAGACTCCAAACCAAACAATGTAGAAGAAAACTTGGTAAAGTATCAGAATACCTTATTGATCTCAGGGGGAAATTACAGTTAGTACTAGTACCCATTACTAAAAAAAAGATGTGCTGAGAAGGTTACAGTTCTTTGAAGAACTCTGTGACTGGAGGAAAGTGGAGCAACATTCTTTAGAAAGATGAAAGCAAGACTGTTCTTATTGGATAAAGGCCAGTTTGTAAGGCGACCCATAAACACTGAATTCAGACTGTAAACCATGGTGGTGCAAGCAGGATGGTTTGGGGATGTTTCTCATCCTTGCGAGTCTAACCCATTTATCACACACCAGACGTAATGGAGCGGTTTGAATATGTTAGAATACTTTAAGAGGTCATGTTGAAGAAGAAATGCCTTTGGAAATGTGTGTTTCAGCGTGACAACGGCCCTAAACACACCAGCAAGCAGCAACATCCTGCTTCCAGACCAAAAAGATTAAAAATCCAAAAAGATTAATGTTCTGAAGACCTCAGTCCCACTGAGAATTTGTGCGGTGACCTAAAACAAACAGTTTTTTATACACCCCCCCCCCCCCCCCCGCCAAATTCAAAAGAACAGTGGAATGCTGTCTAATCAGTGCTGGAATTTCTGTTTTTATCTGTAATTCTTAATTGAGGTGATTTATTACAACTTCATGCTGAAAGTAAATTACTGTAATCAAACCTTAAAGTAAAAAATCTAAATTAGTTTCTTTGCATTTAAAAATCTTTGCTTGTTAAGGATTTATATTTAATTGTAAGTGTAAAAATAGTTGCATTATTTCTCAGTCGGTTTCCCTCCTGAATCCTGTGTGATGGACAACTTTGCTTTCATGCTTAGATTTTAAGTCGTGACGTTAATAATCACAGTTTGGCAGCTGGTGGACATCTGGAAGCTCTGCAGGTGCACCACCAGACGTAGGCCCACTACCCTCCACTTAGTAAAACCTAAATAAGCTATACACTGAATCAGGGATTGTTGTCAGATGTGTTCGCAGTGGACCGTGTTTAGCAATTTTTTTTTTAAATGCCCTTAAGCCCATGTGACCATGTCCATTACTGCAGAACGTTTGTCTTAATGGTGATGGATTAATGGTTCCTTTGGGACTAAAACACTGATTTTTACTGCCTGAATCTTTTCATGATATTATGAACTGACTGTAGATTGTTGAAGACGTGTTCTATGGTACAATGAACAAACCCACTCATTAAATCAAACTAATAGAATCGTGGCGCATAAATGGAGACAAACTGAATTAGAAGCATTTCATGGAAGGGCAGTATGATTGATTATAAACATGCAGCTAGAGCCACAGATTATTCTGACCTGCTTTAGAACAACAAAAACAACGTAGTAATTCTCATTATGTTGAACTTCATTTATTTAATCACTAAATGATTATTACAATACAACATTTTCTCAAATCCGATTTTCAGTGTTCTGTACTTAAACTGCAAAATAAGAAGCAGACATGACAGTGTTAAGAAAAAAAAAACGGGTGTTTTTAAGAATGAAAACTTGTGAGGACCGGACCAAGGCTCAGTGAGGGACTCATCCTCCTTTAGTGGTCAGGCAGCATCGACAGTGCAGGACATAAACAAACCAAATGTTACTAAATTAGATTCACATGTTCTCCTCTAACAGCAATCGTTTATGAATGGATGAATGAATGAATTTGTTGTTATTAATTACACTTGGTGGTGTAGTGGTTAGCACGCCCGCCTTTGTGGATCTCTGGGGATCCAGGTTCAAATTCCAATCAGAATTGATGTTCTTCTCACGCACACTTGGGTTTTCTTTAAATTCTACTGTCTACAAATTCAAGGTGAAATGGTTGCTCTAAATTGCCCCTTTATTGTGTTTGTGCATGTCTGTGTGAGTAAGGGCAAGCCCAGCAATTAATTTGGGCCCTGTCCTGGCTGTGTCTTCCCCATTTAAGTAAAAAGAGCAGGTTTTACGCTTTTTATAGTTCGTGAGCCATAATTTCATTTTTTTGACATGCTACATGTGATGAAAATGACAATAAAGCCTCCTTGAATCCTTGATATGCACTACATGGAGGTGTTTGTGGACATAACATAATCCCATGAGACAAAAAAAAAAACAAGAAGAGGCGAATAATTAATACAATTACAAATAAAATGACCTTATTAAACAATATAAAATACCTCAGGGCATGTGCACATCATACATACCACACAGTGTCTAACAAATTTCTCTTCCTGTGAGTCTGCTGAACCAGTCAGTGAATGTACTGTCGTACTGCACGATGCCTGAGTTTATTTGTGCTGCGCAGCTTCTTCTATTTCACATAATTACAAAATCTTTACATTTAATTATATACATTTCCTTTGTGTCATATAGGATTTTTGATCTGGATATGTGTGTTTTGGATTTTTTTTTAAGTCTAACGATGTATTTTTTTTTTTTCAGAATAAGCTAATGGTGTTCCGATTTAAATTCATTTATTTGGCCTTGTTTCTAATTTTTTAATTAATTTCAAGTCTTTATGTTTAAGTTTAGAAAATGGTTTAAACCACATTCAGTTCAGTTCAGAAATACTGGATGATTCCTTTAAAAAGCAATCTGTCATTATCCATATTATTCTGAGACAAATGCAGTTTTCTCGCCTTGGTCCGGTCTGTCTAACCATTGGTAGTTTAGACTGCTCTTATTTGCCCTTTAAGAGGTAATTGGTTTTGGGTTCAGTTTGCCAGACAGAAGAAAAACCAATTAGAGAACTGGAAAAAAAAGTGTTGTGCCACAAGGCAGACAAAAGCAATCTAATGCACCGTTTTTATCTCTGCTGCACAATCTCACCCTCATGTTGTCCTCTCTCAGGTAGTGAAAGAAGATGAAGCACACTGTAAAATGTAAGAAGGATAAATAGTACGAACAATGGACTACAGGAGAAGATGTGATGTCTGGATTTTATCAGGCACAAAAACCAAACAACTGAACACATGGTCTGTTTCTGGGATCTTCATTTAGGAAATAAATCAGAATTATACTGACGCACAAACAATATCTTAATGATTTTTTAGGTGAATTGTACAATGTGAAATATATTATCTCTCTTTGTTTTGGCCAAGTTGGGTCTTCTGGGTTGGATTTAAAGGCACACAGGCGAGTTGCCCGCGGCGATGTAGGGCAGCTGCGCTGTTTAACCTCATTACATGCTGGTTTTGCAAAACCTTATTTTATTTATTATTAAAAATTATGTTTGAATCAATGACTGAATAAAAAGCAGGTGCTATAGCATTAGTGTCAGCATGGAGGTTCATTATCAACACACAAAAAAACAGTAAAAATGAAGGTGTGGTAGCTCAGTGGTTAGGGGGTTGGACTCAGTCTGAAGGTTATGGGTTCAAATCTTTACCAATGGGGCTCCTTGAGCAAGACCCTTAACCCTCACTGCTCCAGGGTGCTGTGTGTAACCCTGTGTTCTCACCCCAACTATAAGGTGGGATATTTGTAAGTCACTTTGGATAAAAGCATCTTCTTAATGATCACATTTAAATGTAAAATGACCTTCAAAAATACAAAGAAACAACCTTTACCTCAGTTATTACCGATGTCCATCTTTGAGACACCCCATTATGTAAGTTACATTTATATTTAATTATTTAGAAGATGCTTTTATCCAAAGTGACTTACAAATATCCCACCTTATAGTTGGGGTAAGAACACAGGGTTACACACAGCAGCTCTGGAGCAGTGAGGTTTTTTTTATTTTAAGTGAAACACAAGTGAGAGAAACAACCTCAGTCAGTAAGTGAAGGAGGAACCAGCTGAACTGCATGTAGGTCTGTTTTTAAGATCTTTAAAATGTTGTTTATTGCAGTCTGTCGGTTTCCCTGCCTGTGAAATCCTGTCTTTGGTCTTGTTTTTTCTTAACCCACCACAGACATTTGAGCATGTGACCTTATCAAACTTTTAATTATGAATGACCAGAAAAATGCATTTATGATTTCATTTCCATGTACCTTTATAATTTCGGTAGGATTAATTCCACCTGTGCAAAATTAACTACGTGTGAATAAAATGCATCTGATTTTGGCTTTATTGACAGACAGCGGGGCACACTGATCCATTCAGACAACTTTTATTGGCATTTATAAACCTCCAAATGATTGACCTCCAAATGATGCTGTGCATCGGTCACTCATTAGAAAAAATAATTACTTATTTTTATTTATAAAAATAAAAGTATTTATTAAAAAAAGTATTTATAATTACTCTTTATTTACAAAGAGACTTTGAAGAGTTGGACGTCTTTAATCTCTTTTGTGGGTGTCATTTTTTTTTGGTGAGGGGGGAACAAATTGAAAAAACAGACCTGATTTTAAATAAATCATGAATTTAAGCAAATTGCATAATGTATAGATTACTTGGGCACAGTACAGCACACAGGGATGTTATAACTGTTCAAATCAGGAAAGTATGAGGCCAAAATGAATTGAGAGACAGAAGGACCCTACTTCCAAAAAAAAAGTTAAACTAATGGTCAGCACATATTCTATACGTCACTCGAGGTTGATGAGAGCAATTTCATTAACATGGTGCTCACTCTCAGGGATTTCTCATGCAGAGTGTACTGTATGTCATGCGGTCCTCAGGTGCATTGGACGTGAATCGCAGTAATGTAATCACTTTTTTTTTTTTTTTTCATTGCTTTGTCTTGGGAGGTGAAGAAACAAGTAATAATAAAATCACTATTTGCAAACTCCATTTCGTCTTCATGGTCTATTTCAGAAGACTCAAATCCATGACTCTGAAGACAACGCCACAGTTTCTTCCACAATAAATCGCTTTTCTAAAACTGTAAGAGAGTAAAGAGTATGTCTGCTGGTCTTCATCCAACCAGTTCCAAAGTAAAGGGTAGTCTTACCGGTCTCACTTCCTATCGTAGGAGGAAACCACCCGCATCTAAGTTTCTGCTACCACAGCTCTCTAACTATTTCAGATGTTGGTGTATTAGTTTTCATGTATTGTGGTGACCAAAAACGTAACCATAGATAATACCACCCTAACATGAACTGTACTGAGTGATTTGCATTGATTCTGCATCTCCAGCTCCTGTGAAAATTTTAATCTTACTGCTCACCAATCAAACAGTGCCTTTTTAACTTTCTGCTCATCTGCCCCTCCCAGTTACAAGCTGACTTCCTTTGCTTTTTAGGAAATGTTCCTATATATACCTTAACACTTTTATAACAAGCTCTGCAATCACTTGTAAAAGGAGTTAATGAAGTTCGATCATTTGATTTGAATTAACCAGGAACACTTGAATGTGTTTGAATATTTTGGAAGCAGTGAGGTTTAATACAGGTCTTGTATTTTAGGTTGCGATTGGGAATGGGATAACTTGACTTGTTGGCAGGCTGCCAGCGTGGGAGAGATTGTTGTGGTCAACTGTCCTGAGCTTTTTGAGTTCATGAAGCCTGAGGAGGGTAAGTTACAGTTTATATTCTGTGTGCAGCTCATGTGTACCACTTAATTATTCAGACAAGTTGTTCAGTTTTTATGAAAGTGTGTTTTATGTACCTTTTTTTTTGTACTCGGTGCTCAGGTTTTGGGAGGATCAGCAGGAACTGTACAGAGGACGGCTGGTCTGAACCTTACCCCCATTATGTGGAAGCCTGTTTGTCTGATGAAAACTCCACAAAACCGGTAATTTGGACAAATTGTTTTTGATAAAGTTAAAATGTCTTTAGATATACACATCAAGTTAAAAAAATAAAAGGTCATTTTGAGTTACTTAGTTTTGAAGTGGTGGTGTGCAGCAGGTTGCGAATGCTGCCAGTTGGTAAAGCCACCAATCCAAACGTGCCATGGCCCCAACTATTTGGTGCGATACTTGTAAGTTGCTTTGGATAAAAGCATCTGCTAAATTACTGAATGTTAATGTTAAATTATTTAGCATGAAGTTTACTGGGCCATTAGCGTGGTCAGCATGAGGACACCGCTCTGTATTAATCCTGATCCTGGAGGATTATACATCGCAACATCCATAAGCAAGGTGATATTTCAGAATACTGTTTACTCTCAAAAATGGTTCTTCTGATTTTGGTTTTGTCAAAGTCCTTTCTGTCAGAGTTTTCTCCAGTTTCCACATTTATTTTAATGCTATGGAAACTATACTTACTGACACAATTGTGCATCTGACAAATAAAACTTGTTTTGAACTTGCATTTTTAAATTAAGGAATTCGAGTTCTCTCTGTACTTTTGTGCTTTGTCCTCCCGTGCCATGCTGTCTGAATCCTGTGATGTCATTTCAAAAGTTTATGAGGGCTGGATTAGCAGACGTGTAGCTTACTCATTGTCTGGCCCTTATGATTTTGTAAAGAATGAATCTGCAGGTACAGAGAGGAGTTTAAATCAGGACTTTTGCTGGAAAGGTTAGATCCTCTGTTTTCACTAAATCAAGATTAAGAAAAAAGGCCTTCATCCAATCCGAGAGACAAACTGATGTGCAGAATCGATGTCCACAAACCAGTGATTTTTAACCACTGTGCCGTGGTACACCAGTGTGCCGTGATGGATCGTCAGGTGTGCCATATGAAATTGTCCAGTTTCACTTAATTGGTCAAATTTTTGTAGTTATTTCAAATGCTTTGGCATTGTTGTGTGTCTGTGTTAGTGTTGCTAACTCAGTAATTTACCCCTTAAGCTTCGACCGCGCGGTCTGATCGGTTTCTTTTTTAACTAGCATATATTTTTTTGTCTATGTCTTAATCTATCATCACATACAGCATTTTAAAGTTGAAAACCTTATCGTTTTTAACATGTAACCCAATCTACAATTTAAATATTATAACTGTGTTGTTTTAGACAGATCTATGTGTTTCTATAATACAAGTTCTTTACTTTTTTAAAGAAAAAAAAACCCTCTAAAGGCTAAAACACTATAAATCTGTAACATAAAAGTCAATTATATGCTTAAAATATTAGCTTTTCATGGTAAGCGTTTTGTGCATATGTAGGAATTATGGTTTACATGTATAAGATTTATTTCTTCCGGTTGGGATTTCTAAGTTTTGTTAAATCCTATTTAAGATTGGCCATGATGGACCCCCAGAGAAACCAATCAGGAAACAGAGATTTTCCACAGCATATCTGTGTAAGCTGAGTGTTTCGAGCACGACTGCTACGAAAAACAGAGAGACTGAGAGCCGCTGAGGAAGAGCTGTGTGTGTCTCTCTCTTCATCCCTGCAGGATATCAGCTTTGTGTTCATCTAAACAGTCAAGAGCAAATTCAGAATTATATTTTCGTTATGTGTGCTACATTAAGCTGCAGTGCTTCATTTAGGAACGTCTTTAAATGGTGGTGTGCTACAGGATTTATTTTAAGTAAAAAATGTGCCGTGGTTTAAAAAACAAATCCCTGCCATAAAGTGTAGTGTGTCATCTGAATCATACACAACTTGTATAAAGACAACAATGTGATCTTAGTACAGTTCAAAAATTGGACCTTATTAAATGCATGAAAGCTTCTGGAATATTCTTTTATATTATTTTAAATGTGTTATTGTTGTTATTATTATAATACTGGCTGTTGTTCACTACTATCTGTATTCATTTAGGATATGTATTATGCCTCAGTGAAAGCTCTGTACACAGTGGGCTACAGCACATCTCTGGTGTCCCTCACCACTGCCATGGTCATTCTCTGCAGGTTCAGGTCAGTATAACAGGGTAATATTTTTACACACAGAACAGACACCTTGTCTTAATTCACCTTTAATTTCCCTTTACTAAAATCTGGCTGTCCTTCTGCTATGTGGATGCTGACTTTTTTTTTATTATGTTTTCTGTTGTAAGAATCACAATGAAATATCAAGCAATGACTTTTAGTACCAGTGTATTCTGAATACATGAATACATTCAAAAAGATTAAAGTTAATAAATCAGTAAATTCTATTGTTGTGCCTTTTACAGGAAGCTGCACTGCACCAGGAACTTCATCCACATGAACCTGTTCGTGTCTTTTATCCTGCGAGCAATCTCGGTCTTCATAAAAGACGGGGTACTATATGCTGAGGAGGACAGTGAGCACTGCTTTGTTCACACGGTAACAACTAATAAAATAAACTGAGTGTGTGTGTGTATAATAAGAATAAGAATGTAACATTTCATCACTCATAAACTATTCTGGTCTGTAGGTGGCGTGCAAAGCAGTGATGGTCTTCTTTCACTACTGTGTCATGTCAAATTACTTCTGGTTGTTTATCGAGGGTCTGTACCTCTTCACTTTGCTGGTAGAGACCTTCTTCCCTGAAAGGAGATACTTTTACTGGTACACCCTTATTGGATGGGGTAAGTCATCTTAAATTTGATTAATAGCTTAAATTTAGCAATAAAGATCAGCTTAAAAAATAAGTTTTATCTATGTATAATTTAGTAAAGTATAGTGGTGGTATTTAAACAATATTTACTAGCCTATCCCAAATGATAACAACAATAGATTGTACAGTTTGATAGCATGAGGGACAGTCGTTTGTCCATAGTCCTCTTCTCTGACATCGTCACCAGAGACTTAATCATAAAACCAATTATGCAAATTTTCCCACGTGGGAATAATAAAGGCTTCTCTTAACTCACCTGATCAGTTTGTCATCCCGCCCCATTTATTATGCAATTTATTAAAACGGCAAAAACGAGTGATTATTTGTATAAATCACGTTTTATAAAGTCTGGTGTGATCTAGTAATGAAGATGGTAGCGAAAGAATGTTTTGGAGACACAGTGTGAGATTGAGGAGGCTTGGACGGGACCAGAGGAGGGATGAGGTTTTATTGGCGTAAGGATGATGAGGATGGCACCACCCGGCTGGAGGAGGGGAGGAAGAGGAGGAGAGGAGGTATAAATGTAGTGAGGGAGGACTTGCAGGTGGTTGGGGTAACAGAAAGGGAAAACTCAGGAAAGACTGAGATGGAAAATAATAACCTGCTGAGCTGCCCCCTAATGGGAACAGTCAAAATAGCAAGAAAATTGCTCAGGGATCAAAGTGTTTGAGTAACTGTCCTACAATAGAATGTTGTCTTGATCTTGGTCCTTTTGCATAAGGGTTAGAACAAATTTGGAAATGTTTGGTGTACCTGTAGAGGAAATGGAGACAGTGCTGCTGCAGTGAGCATTACATTGATGTGAGATAATCAAGTGCTTTCATGCAGCTCATGCCGTTAAATAACAAAGGGCTTCTTCCTCTTTGTGTTTCAGGGACCCCAACTATTTGTGTGACCATATGGGCTGTTTTACGGCTGCATTTTGATGACTCAGGGTATGTTTAAAACTAAAGTAAATCCAGAGGAAATATTTGCATGTTTTTATTGATATTAGTTTGATAACATTTACATTTGGTTATTTAGCTGATGATTTTATTCAAAGCAACTTACAAATATCCCAATTTAACTGAGGTCAGAACACGGTGTTGATACAGCAGCCCTGGAGCAATGAGGGCCGAGGGACTTGGATATGAACTCACAACCTGTAGATTAAAAGTCCAACACCCTAACCACAGAGCTACCACACCCCAAATAACATCATTATGGGTCATTGGTTGGTGATCAAGAAGCTTGGAGCAGACATTGAAGTGTTTGTTTTTGGATTGCAGCTGCTGGGATATGAATGACAATACTGCCCTCTGGTGGGTGATCAAGGGACCCGTGGTTGCTTCAATCATGGTATGTCTTTTAAATGCCTCTTCTACAATTTTTTTAATGTTAAATATGGACAGTGGGGGCATCAGGGTCTTTGAAGCTTTCTTTCAAATCATTAATGTGAGAGGCTGTGTGGTGACCCCCAACTCGCTACTCTACCATCAACTTATCTATCTGCGATGCAGCAGCTCTGTAAACTGCATTTCTGCATAATAAGATGTTTTTATAGCCAGAAAATAGTTATAGCTGGTGGATTAATTCAGACAAATCATTACGGGAGGCCCAGTTGTAAAATACACTGTCCGCCACTGAAAATATTAATACTAGAATACTCACAGTGTTTTCCACCCCAAGATTCACCACACGACCACGTTACTGTGCTTTAGTGACGACAGCCGCCTGGCCCTTTAACTCGTCTGCGATGCTAATTTCCACTTTCCAATTTTCCTAATTGATTGTAATGCTGAGACTTTCAGCATTTAAAAAAAAAAAAACAAAAAAAACAATGCATCTCTTCTGGTAACACTTATGATAACAATCCAATAAAACTGTGCATTTTGAGAACTGGGCAGACAGACCCAGGACAGGGTGCCAGTCCATTGCTGGGACAACACACGCTCACTCATACACATGGACTATATACTTTTAGGACAAATTAAATCAGTCAATTCATCCTGGAAATCTCCGCGAAAACCCACATGGACACCAGGAGAACATTGATCCCCAGTGCTGAGACGCAAACGCTACCTATTTAAAACTTAATGGTAAAATTGAAACAAAACCTTTTATTTATTTATTGTAAATTATATCTTACATTTTATCTTTAATATCTTTGTGGCCCGTGGGGATGAAGAGGAGAGATGTACACTAGTAAACACTGAAGTTTAAATCTTACCAAAACTTGTTTAATTTTGTTGAACATAAGATTTATGTTTTTATAATTTCTGTCTAACACATTCAATAAAAATGTGTAATTAAATATACTGTTGCGTACGAATATTTCTACATGTGTCTCGTGGTGAACTTTATACAGATATAAATAACAAAAAACAGATTGAATTTCAAATACTAATGGACATTTATGCATCCTTTGTAGTGTTGCTTTGTGTGTGTTATAACACGATATATATTTAGGTTTATCTGCATTAGTTGAAATGCATTTGATTATCACTTTTATTTGATTATCAGTGTTAATAAAGCAAAACACTTAATTATTCACTATAACATAACTCTTATGTTAGTTAAACAGAATGCAGTATTTGCTATCAATTTAAATTAAATATTTTAGTTCTTTTGTGTTTTTTCATTAGCATTTCTTTTTATTCTGACAGATTAACTTTGTGCTCTTCATTGGAATCATCATTATTCTTGTCCAGAAGCTACAGTCACCAGATGTGGGGGGAAATGAGTCTAGCATTTACCTGTAAGTCAACTCTTTTCAGAACACCAATGCAGGGTACAACTAGGACGCCTGATCGGTTTTTATGCAACACATTTGTAGTCTCTGGATTTGGTTTTTGTTCTATGACTTCAGAGATTAATGAATGAGAAATAAATAGAACTATATTTCATTATGATCATCATGTAAGGGGATGGAGTACTGACAGGCCTGATTAAAAAAAACCTGTAAAAAACTAAAGAAATATAAATAAGAAGATATGCATACTGCTACTTATTATACTGCTAAAAATAACACAACTTAGATCTGAATGAGTAAATATTTCAGTGTAAAGTCTTTATTTAGTAGACAGTGGAATGCGTTGAGGACAAAAGAAGATCAAAATGATCAAAATGTAAATGATGATCTCATGGAGGTCTGGATTTGGAATCCGACTCAAAATCAAATGACCGGCTGATCCAACTTCA
>JAOUQT010320998.1:0-14164 GCA_025769995.1 Xyliphius kryptos | reverse complement strand
TACCATCATAAAGGAGTAAGCGGAATATAATGAATGAATGGATGAAGTAAACGTGTTGAGCGGCACGGTGGCTTAATGGTTAGCACGTTTACCTCTCAGCGCTGGGGATTCCAAGTTTCCTTGTTCTCCGTGTGCGTGTGGGTTTCCCACAGTCCAAAAACATGGATTCAAGGTAAATTGACTGCTCTAAATTGCCCCATATAGTGTGTTTGTGTGTGTGTGTATTTGAGTGAGTGTGTGCCCAACGATAGATTGACGCTCTGTCCTGGGAGTATCTGCCCCAACCTCCCACAACAATAGTAGAGGATAAGCGGAAAATGATGAATTTGTTCTCCACAGGAACGCTGCACAGTTTATTTATACCATAAGCCACTTAACAATGTTCTGTTCAGGGTTTTTTGTATTTTTGGGAGACTGTTAATTTATGTATTTATAAAATGCCAACAAAACATCTGTTTCATAAGAAATATTCATAAGAAATTTCATTATGCATCAAGATAAACTTCTTTCTGTTTACTTTTTTGTTAAATTTGTTTTTTAGGAGCTCAGATCGATGACAACGTTCCTCGCCGCACCACCCAACGCATTGTGGCGCCACCTGGTGGAAGAGCCAACATCACCAGTCTGGGTTAGACACCCCATCGCCCATCCTGAGAGAAAGGGGCAGGGGTGTGTGTGCATCTTCACACAGCTAGACTTCTCAGCAGGCACAAGTTTACCACTTCATTACCCTCACTTCTTCTCTCTCTCTCTCTCACACACACACACCAACACACACACACTCACATACACACTCCCTTCCTCGTCACATTGTTCATGTTGCTGCATTATCTTTGTACTTGTTGGTTCTGTTGTTTTCTTGATGTTAAGTAAAAAGCAACAGATTTATTTGCTTCTCATATGATGGAGGTGTCATGGTTCCAATGACTCTCCATTGTTTTTAGTTTGATAAGAACCTTAGATGTTTATTTCAGCAGCACAGTTTAATTTATGAGGCTGTTTAATCTTCTTGTCCCATGTGGGTTCCAGAAAATCAGAGGTGCTTCATTTCAGCTGTTTAAGGGTTAAATTAAGCTTTTACTTCTCACAGTGGGCATTGTCATGGATACACCTCCCTGGAAGAACGAAAACAGAGGCCCCTTTTACATGCTGGAACTGTCTGTTAACCCTCAGCATGAGCTGCACGTCTGATCCTATTGGTCCTGCAGGTGGAACTGGATCCAGAACCATGAACCAACCCTTTTGCCAAAAGCAGTTCCTCCTGCTGACCCTCCTTTTTGCGTGGTTGTGCTCTCGCTCTGTCATCATGCTGATCTGGAACCTGTGGCATGTGTAGGTTTGAACCCCGTGAAGTGTGTTTCCTCTGTCACATTCTCTTTCCTGCCTGTTTGATAGATTGCGTTTTGTGAGTGTTGTTCGGTGAACGGTTCTCACTGGGGATGTCCTGATCCAGGGGGCAGTCTGGTCAAGTGGGGGTTGAAGTTCCCAGTGACTGTCAGTCATGTGACATTGCTGCAACCAGAATTACGCCATGTCGGATGTTTGTTATGATCTCTCTGCCCTTTCTCTGTCCTTTGGTTCTACGCTATGTAGTTTTGGTTCACTGTGGTGAGTTTTACATGGTGTGGTTCTGGTTCTGCTCCAGGTTATTTCATGTCCTTTGAGGCTGATGCAGTTAGGTTTTTAACTTTAGAACAGTGTGGCTGGATCGTCCACACAATAAAAGCCTCAGATTCAGTCTATATTCAGACCTCAGTTTCTTGAGAGCAAAACAAAGTGGATCAGAACATTCCTGGTTCTTATTTAAAAAACATGTATAGAGTTCTGCCTTGTTCCCTCTGTGATGGTGAAACGCACGGTAGCTAATCCACAAATGTGATTAGTCCAATTAAGCTAGCATCGCGCAGTACCACTGACCCCACAGAATGCGTCGCTGTGATGCAGCCGCTGAACCAGCGCTGTTCCCTTTGTTCCTCGGTATTTTGTTATGTGGATCAGAGAGATGAATATTTTGGTGGTTCTTGTATTTCCATTCTGTCGTCGCCCTTCGTCATCGTCGTGGTTGGAGGTGAAATGTTGACAGTGTGTTTTGTAGGATAATTATATCTGCAAAGGTTTTCTCTGTTTGAAAGCTTTGCACTCCATCAGTGTTATTAAAGTAATTTTACCTATTAAAAGTGTAATAACGAGTTGGGGTTCTGATTCATTTTTCAAAGACTGTATATATAAAGATGAAGAAAGTTAAGACGCAGCTCAGAGGTTTTACTACTGATGATTTACAAAAATAAAAACTTTTCTTAAACAGTTATTCCATAACCTGATTTTCTGAAGATTATATAATATATATCCCAATCAAAACGTGAACGGACCTTCAGCGAGCCTCTCTGTCTCACAAAGAACCAATGGCTGTGGAATCCAGGTCTGATTATCAGACTGAAGCTCCATCAGTTCTGGTGATCACCCCACCCCTCCTCCAGTTCTCAGGCACTAATCTTGGGTTCGGATTCTCCTTTTTTTTCTGTATTTCCTGTGTTATTAGAAAGCTTAGGTTTCAGGCCGAGTTTAAACTTGGTGTGGGGTTCTGGGGGTAATCTGTAGAGCGCCATGTTGAGGATTTTGTGTTTATTAGATATTTGAGTATGAAGAGAATGTGGGGCTTTAAGTAAGCTCACATACCATCGCTGCTAAAGGGAGAAGCTCGCGGTTTGGGATCCCAACTGTCTTTTCCCACGTGCTCTATGTTTGGAGCGAATCTCGCAGCTCTAAGTCCTATGAGAAAGCCTGGCTTATTCATCCTCCACAGCCGCACAGCCTTGAAGTGTCACCCAGATGATACACTGAATCCCGGTGCTTATAAATCAGAAGGGTTTCATTTCCTTTCACCTGGTCCTGCGTCTACAGATGGAAGCACAAAAACGCCTCTCCAGGTTTTCTCTCCTGATCCCTCCACCTCAGAGACACCAGAACAGAATACTAAACTGTTTATATGTGCAGCAGTCCGACCCCTGCCCCTCAGCCGTTATTACATTTTGCGCTGCTTTGTTTCATTCTCTGAGTTTCCTCTTGATTACATTGAGCACATTTTTATTTCGGAGTATATTTGTGGTGTGGTGCCAGATAAGCTGTCCTGCATCCAGAAAAACCTCTGGGTAATAAAACATTTCATTCTTTATACTCACTGACAAACATTTGGTTATTTACATTCTGTGGCTCAATATTTGTGCACCCCCTCTTTTGCAGCACAGAGTCAGAGTGAATTTATATTTGCAGTTAATGTTCCGATTCATCCCAATTGGATGTGAAGAGATGAAGTCAGTTTAACATGTTTCCTACAGACAAAGTTGAACTGATTACAGAATTAAATCAGAATTAAAAATTGTTTGTTCGTGACCATAATTACTGCAGAGTTAAAGCTAAGGAGTTGAATCATTTGTTAAATAACTCTTTGGAAAAATAACTCCTACAATAAATAAATAAATAAATAATACATTTTCTCATAATGAGATAAACTCACATCTCTGTGTTTTTTTTTTATGAAATAATACAAAATGCAGTAAAGAAATACAATGCTGCAAAAAAATAGATTAAATCTACTTCCATGGACTTCCAACTTTCAACAGAATTTAGATAAATAAAAGCCCAACCTCAGCCTCACTGAACACATCTGTGATTAATTAGACCATAGAGAAGCTTCATTTCACTCCACAGAAACACTCCAGTCCAGTGAAACCCTTTGCAGGTTTGTATACCTGCACAGACGCTAAAAATTTTTGCATATGAAGGAGATCATACTGTGGTTTTCAGGAAACAGGCAACAGTGGGCTGGAAGGCAGCAGGGTGTAGAAAGTGTGCAAAGGGGTCTCAATGGTTTAAACAGATGCTGTTCCTGTGTTCTTTACGTTCTCCCTTTTTAATGTGTCAGTGCTGCGAGAACAATAGGAATGATTATAGTTTTAAGGGAATATTTTTTTGACGCCTACTTCAGGGTAGGATTCTTCCCTGCAAATAGGAACCATGGGTCACATTAGTATCTGTATAATCTTTATCAGGGTGCTGATAGTTGGTTTTGATGCTTGGTTCTGTATCAGGGTTCTGATGGTTGGTTCTATATCAGGGTTCTAATGGCTGGTTCTGTATCAGGGTGCTAATGGTTGGTTCTGGTGGCTGGTTGTGTATCAGGGTTCTGATGGTAAACACAAGACTTAATTCCAGCAGGCTGTTAGAATCCCTTCATTCATTATCTTCTGCTTAATCCTTTACTAGGGTCTTGAAGGGTTTCCTATGCCCATCCAGGGGAGAATGTCTTGGGCGCTGGGCAACAACACCCAGGACAGGACACCAATCCATTGCTGGGCAAACTCATTCTCACACACACACACACGCACGCACGCATGTAAAGAGCAGCCAATTTACCTTTTGAATCCATGTTTTTGGACTGTGTGAAAAAACCAAAGAACCAGGAGGAAACCCATGTGGACACCACTAAGCCACCGTGCCGCCATCTGTTAGAATAATGGAGCCTTAAGTAAACTCAATATTGATCGTCTCTGAGATTGAAATCTGAATGTGAGTGTGTGAGGATCATCGTTTCAACCTGCCACTTATGTAATATTTAATATTTTATGAACAAAGCCACTTGTTCTCTGTCAGAACTAAATCACTGGTTCCTGGATGAGTTTCAAACACCATAAGAGAGAACTGCAGAGCTCTGAAATCTCCAACGTAAACACATTATGCTGTTTTCCTAAAGAGAAAAAGCTGAAGGCTCAGACCTCCTCAGTCTGTAGACGTGTGTTTAGAGCTGCTGTGAAACAGCGCTGCTGCATTTTGGGACATTTCCCATCAGGCATATCTAATGTGGTAAGGCAGCACAATTTCCCGAGCTCCAAGAATATTGGTTGAAATAGATGAACTCTGACCACAGTGACATCGGGGGACGTTCTCACAGTGCAACATTCCCACTTTACAAAGTTTCCATAGAAGATGGAGAATTCTGAGAGGTTTCCAGAGAGCTGTGAGCCGATGAGCCATCAGACATCCACCAGAGGACACAGGGTTAAGGGTTCATCTTCTGATCTCAACATTCACACCTCCACTCAGGTCCAATAGAGCCATACAGATCCAGAGGTGCAGTGTATAGAACATGGTCCTCAGTCTGTGGGTTCTGTGTAGAACTCAGTGATAAGATGATGATTAGTGACAGGAATTCACCATGGCTTTAGCCCTTTGATCCCAGTGTTCAGCTAATTACATTTAAATAAAACTTTAAAAAAAAAAAAAAAAGAATTTTGTAAAAATCTTAAAACAGAGTTTGAAGACAAACAGAAGTACTTTATTGTCATATTTTTGTGGGAAATATGTAGATATGGAAACTTCACTATGTATACAGCTGCATCTTTATCATGTATGAACTGATCCTTGTTAAGAATGAAATCCTGTTACACCTGCTCATCGGTTCACACCGCGTCCCATTCTTACACCGCGGCTCCGTTCTCACACAGTGACAGACGGTGGATCTTGATAATAGGCCGAGTGCTCTGCACCGAAGGCCCCGTGAGCGCTGGTTGAACCCCGTCACAGCAGCATGTCCTCAGCAGGTTTTTACCACACAGTCGTGCCACCTTGGCCCCCACACTGACACCGGTGATGACCCCAGATGCGCCCACAGGCGTAGAGGGGGGAGTATGGGACAGCGCCGCGGAGGAGGACACACTCATTCTCATTGGCCCTGCACAATGCTCTATGCCTAAAGAAAGCATCTGAGGCTGGGCATGACTGGCACCGTGGCCCTGGCACAGTGTGTGTACGGGTCTGGCACTGTGGTGCAGACAGCGAGCACCGAGCACGCTCAGAAACGCCTTCTTAAACTCCTGACTGAAGCACGGGTAGATGATGGGATTAATGCAGCTGTTAAAGTAACCAAGCCAGAAGGTGATTTTAAAGACTGTGTCAGAGGGTCTGTAAGCTGGAAAAATAGAACCTGAAACACACACACAAACACACACAACACATACACACACACACACACACAAAAATCAAAGACTGACAGAGCGGCT
This sequence comes from Xyliphius kryptos, assembly GCA_025769995.1. NCBI lineage: Eukaryota > Metazoa > Chordata > Actinopteri > Siluriformes > Aspredinidae > Xyliphius > Xyliphius kryptos. Next base: position 8,108 of record JAOUQT010320998.1, on the reverse strand, counting down.
CTTCAGCAAACCTAAGAATCAAAACAGAAAGCAATAACAAATGAGGAAAAAATAATTAATACAATCAAACAGTTACATAGGATCAGAAGTATGTGGACACCAGAATCCAGGACCATATCCATCACAATGTAAACCATATGAACATTAATTATTATCTGCTCTAACCACATATGTTCAGCTTGTTTGTGTGTGTGTGTGTGTGTGTGTATGAGTGTATTATTCACTGTAATAGGATTTCAGGTTAATTGTGGAGGTCAAGTGTAGATCACCTTAATAGATCACTTTTATATGTATATCAGAAATATGTAAGATGTCTAACAGGCCTTCACCAAACTGGGAGGAAGGGGGGAGAGTTTTTACTCTGTCAACAGCAGAAGATACATCCAAGAGAACCGATCCAAAGTCTTTTAAAGCTCCACGATGCTATGATCTGAGTACACTGTTAAATAGACCACTTCCTCTTGAAAGTGATGTAATTCACAGGGCGAGCGCAGCGGAGAATTAGCCATTTTACACCTTTCGACACTGCAGCTCAATCCACTGAGCCATTATCGGAATTGAACTGTCGCAGGGAAGCAGCTAACCTTGAAATGAGGAGGCAGTGAACAGAGCATCAGGCTGTGAGCTGCTGTGAGAATGAGCGCCTTAGGATGAGGATGTGGATGGAGATGAGGATAAGGATGGAATTGAGGAATTGGATGAACCCTAACCCTAACCCTAGAGGATGTGTTAGCAATAAGGGTTATGGTTAAGGGTTAAGGTAAAGGGTTAGGGGTTGGTGTTATGATTAGGGGGTAGGAATAGGGATATGGATAGGGGTTATGGTTGGTGGATAGGAATAGGGTTTCGGTTAGAGGTTATGATTAGGGAAGTTAACCATAAACCTAGAGACAGATAAATTCACACATTTGCAATAAAAAGTTAATAAGTTTTCCTATATTGACATTCTAATGTGTTTTTTTTCTGAACCAGAGAGAACCAGAGCTTCTGGAGGGAACCCACACATTTAACATTTTATTATCACTCCTTCTCTGAGGAACATAAAAACCTAAGCACAATTCAGTACACAAAAACAGTACACAGTTAGTAAAATAGGGAGGAAGAAGTGAGCCCTGGTTCTTTCTCTCTGTAGATATTTAAAATTCTATCATTCCATCATTTTCTGGTTATAGAAACTAAATTCTGAGGGTTTGCTCTGAACCCACTGTAAGTATAAAATTCAATCTGCATTTAGCTCTCTGTGATGCTGAAGTGTGAAACATACTGAATTTAAATGAGATATAAACCAAAGTCTGGACTTTTAGCCGAAATGTAATGACGGTAAAACAGAGAGTGAACCCTGGAATTTCTCTAAGCAGAAAATACCAATTTGTCCTCTGAGTGGCGCCTACAAGCAGAGCAGTGGAAGGAAAAGTAATCTCATAAAAAAATAAAATAAAATAAAATATAGAATAATGAATGTGCATCTGTCTCTTCAAGTTCAGGTCACACTTTATCAAAAAGAACGTCTCAGCTGGGTTCTTTTGACATCGGACCCTTAACACTGCCGCGGGACGAAAAACAAACGGTTCTGCACTGACGAGGACAGATCACCACCACGGAGTCCTGCGACATGCCGCGCGCAATGACTGGCTTCACACCATCCTTGAGTCATGGCCTTGTGGTTTATACCCCCCCCCAAACCATGTTTCCCCAGCTGCTTTAGAACTCAGACATTATTATCAGTATGCATCATTACCGCATCCCTTCCTCATTCCTACGACCTCCTGCAAAACCCTAATTTAAAATCTTTCATCTTTTTTTCATTTTTCAAATTGCTAATAAATAATAAATAATAAAGACTAATAAAACAGATTAACAGGGACTAATAAACAAGGACAAAATTGTTAACTAAAGTATGATCATAGGCATTTTCTATGCGTGTTCCACTGCTTATATTCCCTCAGATTTGGTGAACCCTTGAACACGATTCATTCTGACTTTAATGAAGGTTAGGAAACAAAATCTGACTTAGTTTTAGACATAACGTTAAAATCAGAGCTGCTTTAGAGAAGAAAGAAAAATAAAGTCATATTCCACACAGTGAGAACAAGCTGTAAGGTTCATTACACTCATTATCAAGATGCAGTGAGAAACAACTCCAAAATACACAATCACAAAAACTTTATTCTGTATCACGCTGTCTGAAGCCTAGCTCAGACATTAATTCAGAACAGATGAAACCTAAATAAACATTTAAACTGAAATCTCCACTCAGGGGCGACACGTTGGCTTAGTGGTCAGCATTTCCATGTCCCACCGGAAACTGAATGCTCTAAATTGCCAGGTATCGTGTGTGTTTGTGTGTGTGTGGATGTGTAAGTGAGTGTGTGCCCAGCGATGGATTGGCGCCCTGTCCTGGGTGAAACTGCCCAGTCCCAGAGATGATCTCGCCTGGATGGGCATGGGGAACCCAACCGCGACCCTAAAAGAGGAATAAGCGGAATATAATGGATGGATGGATGGATCTCCACTAAAAACCCACCAGACATTCTTCCACAGACCCAGTGAATAAAAGAACATTAACTCAGGGGTTACAAACTGTGTTGTTTTATCATAAGTCGTCTGAGAGCATCAGTTAACATCAGCATCAGTCTCTTTAGTACATGTACACCAGAGGATAGGGGGGTACTATCCACTGTATTGCTGTAAACTACAGAGCACAAGAGACAAACATTCAGATCACTGCAGTAAAGAGGAAGCACAGAGATCACACACTGCATTTAATATTAAAGACGATCAATATGCTGTGGAGCAGCAGGTCTGGGTTCAAGAGGAGCAAACATACATTTTCTTCAACACCCATCAACCAATCAGATCACAGAAACCCAAACTGTCTACTGTTTAGTTCAGTCAGTTCTGAAACCTACACCATATCAGAACCATTGCTGTAATCCCCATTAAAGCCAGAACTGCATGTTGTATCAGCTTTTCTGTTTTTAATTTAATTTTAATCAAATAATCAGAACCTCAATAATTACCAGGTCAACCTACTTCACAACTGTTCCGGATTTAAGGACAGGTGGAGGACACAGAGTGGATGAGTCACAATTCAGGCTAGATGACACAGAACAACATGAGAGACTAAACATGAGATCTTAAACCTGTTTTTAAGACTGATTTTCCTCTGTGTACCGTTTTCAGAGTGCGGCTGAACACCGATGCTGGGAGGTTTATTCAGAGTATAATGGATGATCCAATCTGCTATTATTCTAATTGTAAGCGGTGACTGTAACTTACACACCTGTAGGATGGATGTCCAAACACTTCTGATCATATATTTGAAAGTATCAATGTACAGCTTTAGTACAGCTTTAATCAAGGCACCGATTCAATAAAACCGACCAAAACTTACCAATGGGCAGTACCAGGAAGAAGGGCAGCCAGCAAAGAACAAAGCACCCGACCACAATTCCCAGAGTTTTGGCGGCCTTCTTCTCCCGTGAGAACTTCAGCAGGCGAATGGTAAAATTTGTGCGGCTCCGTAGCGCCTCCACTTCAGCAGAGGTGGCATTTCCCCTGTGAATGCGTAGGGTCACCGTTTCTGTCCTGTCTGCCTTCTCTGTCTTGTGCCCTTTCCTGAGACTGAGGGTTTCTCTGCGTGCCACCACATACACCCGACAATACATCACCAGAATTACCACTAGAGGGAGGTAAAAGGATCCAACGGCAGAAAAAATTGCGTATCCTGGTTCCTCAGTGATCCTGCACACCGACTCGTCCTCCGGCGCTGGCTCCTTCCAGCCAAACAGCGGCCCGATGGAGATTGTTATGGACAGAACCCAGACCCCCATAAGAGCCAGCAATGCCCGCTTTTTCGTCACGATGGCTGGGTAGCGCAGTGGGTAGCTTACCCCAATGTAGCGATCCACAGAGATGACACAAAGGCTCATGATAGAAGCCGTGCAGCACAGAACATCCATGGCAGCCCAGACGTCACAGAACGCTCTCCCAAACACCCAGCGACCCAGCATTTCAAAAATGGTGGAAAACGGAAGCACTGTGGAGCTAAGCAGCAGGTCAGCCACCGCCAGGTTCACTATGAAGTAGTATGTGACGGTTCGTAGGTTGTGATGGCAGGCCACAGACAGGATGACCAGGATGTTCCCCAAAACTCCAAACATAATGAAGACAGAAAGCACGAAGCTCAGAGCGATGGCTTTGGATATGTTAAGTTCAGAGAGCATAGTGAGGCTGCAGTTAGAGCAGTTCTGAGCTCCTGGGCTCATGTTCTCCTCTTTCAAAATCATCTGCTGGTGCTGCCCTGCCATTCTGCTGATGCTCCAAAGGTTGCTCCCGATAGTTTAAATGTCAGCACCTGATCTTAAAGCTCTGCTGAAGCCACAGTGCTCTTCATGTCTCCAGCTGATGGCTGTTCAGGAGTCAGAGCAGGATTATCATTATTATTACACAAACGTTTCACATCCGTTACTCAGTTATTTAGGAAACTTACATTTATTATTTTGTATAGGTGTAAAAATAAAAGCAAGAAAAGAGAAAGCACACGTTTCTTATATGTTAAACTTGATAACAACGTGAAAGTTGAAAGGCAGTTATTTTTGAATGAGTGATGGCTTTGGAGTTTTTTATATGTAAAATAGCCATTACCAGTTCTGCGCCTGGGTGGCAAGAATTTTTACAGGAACGTTCCATTGATGTCACTCACCAATTTGCTTATTTGGCAAGATAAAGTTCTTCAATTCCGTCTTTGATAAAGTTTTTGCAAAGCAAATTGTGCAGTCACATCAGACACGTTTATTCAGATGTCCTCTTTGCTGTTGACATGCAAATCATTGCATGCCTTAAAGCATTAGCATCATGTTACTCATCCCGCGTCTTCCCCTCCACTCTACCCGTGTGCAAATCGCTAAACACCAAGCGCCTAATGTCCTCCCCTCCATGCTATCCTTGCGGCAGTCCCAATAGAGATGACACACTTCTATTATTAACACACAAAATAAGTAATAAAAATAAAGTATACAAAAACATGTGCATCGACACTGCTCACGAAAACTGCCCGTTCATGCAGATTCATTCTGTATAACATCAGGAAAATCAGACCATCCCTAACAGGCTACTCAGCTGCTGTTGCAAGCCCTCATCCTATCCCAGCTCGGCTATTGTAATGCTCTTCTTGCCGGTCTCCCAAACTCAACAAACAGACCCTTGCAATTGCTTCAAAACTCTGCAGCTCGACTTGTGTTCATCCAACCAAAGCGAACTCATGTCACTCCATTACTGATCTCTCTCCATTGGCTTCCTGTAGCTGCTCGCATTCAGTAAAAGGCACTGACTATGGCCTACAGGACAGTCACTGTATTTGCCCCCACTTACCTTCAGTCCATCTTTTCTAGGTACATTCCAATTCGTTCACTACACTCTAGTGACGAATGGCGCCTGGTGACTCCAACTCACCGAGGCGCCAATTCTCACTCCATTTCATTCACCACTGCTAAATGGTGGAAAGACCTTCCCAACAACAGCCGTAAAGCTGACTCAATGAACATTTTCAAGAAACTTCTCAAAACCCATCTCTTCCGCAGACACTTGCTATAAAAAATAAACAAAAAAAAAAACTCGCCAGATCGAGTAATGCAAAGATTAAGATTTGCTAAGATCCCAATATTTTTTGTGATAGCAATTCCTCTTATTATTATTCTGAATTTGGTTACCTAGGTTACCAGAGAGCCAACTCCACCCTCTATATCTCGTTATATCAGCGTCTGAAGTTACGTTAAACACAGTGTTTGATATTAAACAGCTGGATAAGTGTTTGATTGTTCACTATGATAGATCATTAAAAATAAACTCCACAGAGAACAAGCGCTTAACCTTCTGCACAGCTTGAGGCACCGCCACTAAAGAACATCTGAAGAAGGTCTGATGAGAACTTGATCAGCTGTGGATCACGCAGCAGCACACACACCTTCTGGACGTTCTGATGTAGAACGCAGAGGTACTCACTGTTGCATAATGAAACGCTGGCAGGAGCTGAAGCTCTCACTATTTTTAGAGTGAGTCGATTTCATCCTCTCTGAGTCTGGCTCCACTCCAGCATGAGGTCCTCACACAGCGCCAGAGGCACGGCAACATGCATCCCTGAAACCAATGCAGAACAGCCACCACTTTAAATCTCACACAATACACAAACTGTAACAGTTCATGTTCTACACAAAGGGAACTCTGTTATGGAACTAATTAATGAAGAAAGTTACATGTTCTCCTGCTGCTCTGAGCTTTAATGTGGATTTGGACCCGATACCAAACGACCTGGGCAACATGCTTATAGAATCTGAACTCATGTTACTGTTTATTCATTTAGATCAACTTTAGACTTTCACCAGCCTCAGATCAGCGTTCGTTCACCTCTGATCGATCAGAACAGGACCAGAGAGTCCAACAAATGAACAGGGCTCACACACTTACACACTCTCAGTACACTCTCAGTACACACTTTCATTACACACTCCCATTACACTCTCATTACACACTCTCTGTACACACTCTCAGTACACACTCTCATTACACACTCAGTACACTCTCAGTATTACACTCCCATTACACACTCTCATTACACACTCCCATTACACACTCTCATTACACATGCTACATTACACACTCTCAGTACACACTCTCATAAAACTCATTACACACTCTCGGTACACACTCTCAGTACACACTCCCATTACACAGTCTCATTACACACTCTCTGTACACACTCTCAGTAAATAAAACCGTGTGTTGACGCCAGAATACATCCTGACAAGTTTGTGTTTGGTACCGTTGCAGAACCTGCAAAGAACAGAGGAACCATCAGAACTAAAAACAGTTGTTTGGTTCCTCGTGGACAGAATAATATTCTTTATATTAATGACATCTGTGATCAAACATCCATACAGTATCTGATCCCCACCCCCAACTCGCTCCACCCGACACAGGACTAAACTAATCTGCAGTAATTATCTTTCATATTGAGGTCACCTTCAGGTTTGTGCACCATTTTGCTCACTCCAAGCATTCCTGCTCTGCTGCAACTCAGAATCTGAACTAAAAGATATATTTTAAAGACCCAGAACCTCGTGGGTGGTCCTTAATACCCCAATCTCACTGCAGTCCAATGACACACCTGACTTTATGCTTACATTTCAGTACGGTTCCGGGGTCCTCCACAAACCAACTTCCACATAACAGTAACAATGTGCCACAAAAGGTTCTTCACTAAACTAGACCAGGTTCTCCGAAGAAATCTTTAGTACCATTCAGAACTGAACCGCATGCTGACTCTCATAGTTCAGTTTAGTACTGGTAAGGTTCCTGCTACAACAGTTCTGTTGCTCCTCAGAGACATCGAGGTTTTGCTGCAGGTCTGCTGTTCACAATATTTTATGTCAGTAAGTTTACTGTTGTACAGAACCCGTAAACAGTGGCACAAAAAGGGGATATGCGGCGAATGCGACACATAGGGGCGCTGCACTAGAGGGGGCTAGGTTTGGGGGCGCCAAATCGATGCCGGAAAATTATTTCTAGTCTGCATTTTCTGCATGGGGGGGGGGGGGGTATCATTAGGTTAATGCGCAGTGTTTAACAGCAAACACGTGTTCTGGGTTCCACCAGCCAGAGGATTAATGGAATCTTCATTCAGTGCTGCAGGAGAACATTTTAAACAGAGCTGATAACATGATGATGTCTATGACCTCAGCTCATAGTTTAGCCCCACCCACTTTTCAGCAACAAGCTGCCACTCAGTAAGAGCATGAGGACCAGAACCCACAATCAGTAGCATGTTTTTTTTTTCGTCCGACATCACTCATGGGGAAAAAATCTGAGCTCTGTTGCTTCCTTAAGCCCTCAGTGGCACAACATGGTAATTGGCTGCCTGCACTGGAGCTTATCGCCGCGCTGCATGATGCAGAACGCTCCTTTATCTGTTCAGCCTTCTGTGAGCGCGAGAGCGGTGGTCGCCCTCGACCCCAGGCACGTCTCAGGTACATGGTAATATAAACTGAGAAAAGACTTGCTGCAGAACGTGCAGCCATGAAACAATGTCACTGCTGCTCACAGAGGTTCTG
>JAOUQT010320979.1:0-14168 GCA_025769995.1 Xyliphius kryptos | reverse complement strand
CTTGGTTGGACTGGGAATCGAACCGGCGACCTTTAGGTTACAAGGCTGGTTCCCTAACCACAAGCCTACAACTGCCCCGAGAAACCGAAGCGAAAGATTAGATCAGATTAGATAAATTTAAACTTTGTCATTAAACAAGGTACAGTACAAGGTAACAAAATATTGTATAAGATAATATTGTAAATATTTGTATCTAACCAGAAGTGTAGAATGTGCAATAGAAACAAAATGTACATTATTTATATACTATGGTAAATGTAAAAAGAGTCATACAGATGTTCTATACGTGTCTATACATTAGATTGGGAAATGAGATGAGGGTTAGATAGAGGTATTATAAACGTGTACAGTGACAAAAGAACGTTAATATGCATATGTAACATACAGAATAAACAGCTACGGAATAAAAAGATTTAGTGTGCTGGTATCATGACTGGAGAATAGATCAGAAGGTTTTTATTGATTGTTAGAATCAAGTAAGCAGGTAGCTCTGGGAAAGAAGCTGTTCCTTGATCTGCTAGTCCTGGTCTGGAGGCACCTAAAGGCAAGAGGTTAAAAAGACTGTAGGTGGAGGGGAGGAGTAATTGAGAAACCTGTTCGAAGATGGCACTTTTTCTGAATGTCCTTGAGTGATCGTAGAGAAGACCCTGTGATTTTCTGTGCTGCTTTCGCCACCCGTTGCAGTGCATGTGTGTCCCCAGAAAATTAAGGCTGGCGACACGTTCAACAGAAAAATGGGCCTAGATCACAGAAGTTTGCTGTTGTAGTAGCCTCTGGAGCATTGCAAGCAACTTTCGTGAGCTGCAATGCTCCAGCAAAGGCAAGTTGTAGGCAAAGACAGTGGCAGCATACAGGGAGGGGGCAGGCTTTTGACAGGGAAGCCAAGAAACAGAGTAAGCGGGAGAGTGTCGTAACACGTAAGCAGGTATTAACGTTAGGATCATACAGGGAGGTAATGTTGGCTCTATTAAATGAGAATGATAAACAATGGCAATTCATTTATATATTAATTGGTCTTTGGTTAAAAAGCACACAAATGATTTTAAAACTGCTAAATAAAAGTAAAAGTTTTGTAATGTAAGCATTACCGTAGTAAGTTTCAATAAAGTATTAAAATATTATTAGGTGGCATGGTGGCTTAGTGGTTTTGCAAGCTTGCCTTTTGCCAAATGCCAAATTTCAGCCTTGTAGGTAATTGTGAGGTGAGAGAATTAGTGATGTGTGTCAGTGGGGGCTTTGGCATCCATAAGTGTATATCTATATATAAATAGAGTTTTGGAGTTAAATATTGGAAGGGATCTTTAAAATCGACAATAAAAAAAGTTAATCATGTTTATAAATTTGTTAAAATTCTATGTCAGTAAGCTCTCAATAATGTTTTATGTAAGCAACTAGGATGCAGCATTAATTGTAAATATCTATAAATAGCTTTCTCTAGTATGTGTTTACTTTTGTGTGTGCGCTTGTGGTTATGTTTTTGTTGTGGTAAGGTTTTACACAGTGGCCTGATAATACACTGGATTATTAGGTATACAGAATTTCATTAAGCCTGTTTACCATGCACAGGCAAATGTTCTGATCATAGCTGTTTATGCACGTAAGCGTGTGGTTGTGGGGACCGCACGCTGGTTCTTACAATGTAACTCATTAAGTTTTAATACAATTATGTTGTATGGCTAAAGTTTTATATCAGGTTAATAAAATTAATAGTTTAGGTTTGGGTCTCTACGAAGTAAATATAAGAATGTTAATGTGTCCCCACAATGCATAAAAATGTTTACGTGTACTCTGCATTTTTTTTTTTTTATATCGGCAGATTTTATTTACACAATTGTGTGCACTTCATTTCTTTTGTAGAGTGAGGACCACACTTTGTCCCCACAACATAATTATTTAAATTTTAAGGTAAAAACATGCACAGTAAGGTTTGTTGGGTTCAGGGAACAAAGTGATATTTAGAATTGAAAGGTAGGTAGGTGTGGCGTGCCACACAAGGTCTGGTTTTTGTTGTAGACATCACTTTACATTAGATGTAAAGTAGTGTTAAAAATAAAAGCAGTTCAACATGACTAACCAGATAGTCTCTGTTTTTGGTATAAATTATATTACCACATGACAAACAGTCTACCAGCTAGTGCAGTAGATACTTAGAAAACCAACAGGCTTAGCATTTATCATATGCATGCTCTTGGGTCTGTGTATTTGAATAATTAATTAAAAGGGTGTGTTTAAAGTAATAGCAGTGTGGAGTCTAATTAATCGTTCTGTAAGAAAACAGGTGTGAATCAGGTGGCCCTTATCCGAGGAGGAAGCCACCACATGCTGAACATGTATGTCTCCTTAAAAGCCAGGGTTGCTCGAGACATTGTTCAGAAGAACTTTGATTATAAAGTTAATTGGAGAGGGTAAAACCTATAAAGAAGAGCAGGAAATAATGGGCTGTTTAGCAAAAATGATCTTTAATGCTTTAAAATTGAGAGCAAAACCAGAGAGATGTGGAAGAAAACACAAGACTACCATTCGAATGGATCGAGGAATAGCCAGAATGGCAAAGGCTCAGCCATTGATAGAAGATGCCTGTATAAAGCTAATCTATTAGCAAGAAGTCTCTGCAAAGTCCCACTGTTAAAAAAAGACATGTACTGAAATAAATGCAATTTGCCAAAGAACACATTAACCTAAAGAGAAATGGAGAAACATATTGTAGACTGATGAAAGTAAGTTTTTTTTTTTTTTTGGGTCCAAGGGCCGCTGCGTTTGTCAGATGACACCCAAACTCTTAATTCAAGCCACAGTACACTCTGAAGACAGTGAAGCACGGTGGTGAAAGCATTATGATATGAGCATGTTTTTCTTCCAATGGTGCTGGACCTATTTACCTCATACCAGGGATCATGGATTGCATGGATCGAATACTTGGAACAGGCCGTGTTGCCTCACGCTGAAGAGAAAATGCCCTTGAATTGGGTGTTTCAACAAGACAAAGACCATAAACACACCAGTAAATCTTGTTTCCAGTCCAAGAAAATTGAGGTTATGGGGTGACCAGCCTAATCCCCAGACCTTAATCCGATAGAAAACTTGTGAGGTGACATCAAAGATGCCTTTTTTGAGGCAAAACCGAGAAATACAAATGAATTATGGGATGTCGCCAAAGCATCCTGAGATGGAATAGCAGTTGACAGCTGCCAGAAGTTGGTTGACTCTATACAACACAAATATGAAGCAGTTCTAAAAAAACGGTGGTTATTCAACTAAATATTAGATTAGTTATTCACAGCAATGCTAAATTATATATATAAAAGATGAGTACATGTTTTTAGTTTAAGACAATTTTTTTTTTGAACAGCCTGTTATATTTTTGTTGTTTTGTGTAAAGTAGTTAAAAATTCTATACATAATTTATAAAACTCTGTTGTTCTGTTTGGCAAATATAGAACCCAGTAAATACAAAAAAATACGTATTTCAGTTGTTTATTGATTTTTTTTTTTTACATTTTTTTTAACTCACAGTCAGGTCTATGAGCAAGTGTTCATGTGTTAGATAAAGAACAATTTAATTATTTCAATAACGTCATATGTTGCGTGGCACGTCACTGCACTAATATAATGCTCCGGAGGTAATGTTCAGCATTGTTACCTGATCACCTGTTTAGTCTGAGTGAGGGCTGCAGTGTTCCACAACAGGTTTATATTACCCTTACCGACTCACTTCAAAGTTTATCCTCATCCACATGAGTGGGTGAGAGCAAGTGAGAGCAAGGTGCATGAGACTCAAGTTTCACTGTCAGTTGGTAGATCTTGAGCCATCCTCAGGTTTCAGTCGTGTGTAGAATGTTAGTTTTATACTAAACAGATGGGTTTTTTTTTAAAGAAAAAAGACCTGGTAATATGGAGGATTATATAAATAATGCAAAAGCTGTAATTAATATTTGATGTAAATGCATCACCAATGTCACACATTTAATAAAATAAATTGTCATACAGTTCATGCTGCAGGGACTGGAGGCAATTATTGTTTTCTATCCAGGGGAGAACATTTTTGGCACTGGGCAGATTCACCCAGGACGGGGCACCAATCCAATACTGGACATGTTTGAAGACCTATCACTGAATTAAAAGGTTAATCAAATAAAATGCATATCTTTTACATATTCATGTTAGGAAATAGGGGCATGCAGGGGGACAATTGCTTCTTTTTTTTGTCATTTTATTTAGGAGGCAATAGTACTAGTATCGGTTTTATAATTAAGCCAAGTTATGGCATACTATCATGTCATACTTGGTCTGTTGGGACTTATTCGTGGGTATTATTAATATTGTGTATAATAAATTTGTTAAATGGTGAAAAAAATAAAAATGATAACACTGTGGGTATTGTTGGTATTTGGGCTTTGCCAAATATTTTATTTTGTACTGTTTTGGCTTCAGCAAAAACTTTAGATTTCAGGGCATCCTTAACAAGAACCACTATTTCAATTCATATTTTGACCTTTGTTTGCTGGTTGAGCTTTTAATTTATTAACATTACAGTAATTACTAAGATAAAATAGCTGGTCTGTGATAAATCTGTGATAATTTAATTAGTTGTGGTAGGAAGGAATGAAAATGTCATAATATTAAGAAACATTGTTAGCAATATGTATTCCAATATTGTGTGTGGTAATAAAAATAACGGATTATAAAAGCACACTCTTCGAAATAACAGTGGGACTTTGGCAAGCAAGCTAAACATCTTTCATACTTGCTTCGGACCACAGAGAAAACTATGTGAATAAAATATTAAAATTAAATTAAATTAAAAAAAGAAAGAGAAAAGAAAAAAATGCAAAAAAAAAAAAAAAACACAAAAAACTACCTAACCACTCTAACACCAAAAAAACACCAGCGAAGAGACAATTACAAAATAAAACTCTTGTGCATGGTACATGTATTCTCAATGATTATTTCTTTTAATAATTACACAATCTGTCAATACATCAGTAACAAACTACATAGCACACAAACACGCAATTGGGGAGAACTGGAGAAACAGTGAACAGGCACGTCCCAAGAAAAATTACCTTTCCCCCCCTTTGAGCTGCGAGATGTCTCCTTTTTTTATAGTTGTATATTTTCATAATGTACAGTATGCATTATCTTCATTCCTGCTAAAAGAAAACAACAGGCAATATGTAAAGACAACATACATGCCTCATCCCTGGGTAATAACACGCAGTGCTTCACAATGGACAGCCGCCACTAATCATCTCATAGAGTGATGTCAGAACAGCATTCAGAGGAGTAAATATCAGGAAAGCTGCAGTACCAGATGGGATATGCGGGCGTGTCCTGAAAACCTGCACATCCCAACTTGCTCCAGTATTTACTAAGATTTTTACTCTCTCTCTTTTGCTGGCCGTTGTTCCATCCTGCTTTAAACAGTTATTGTTCCGGTTCCCAAAAACCTCAGCCAGCCTACCTGAAAAATATTTAAAATATTTACAGAACAGCCTCAAATTTGAGATTCAATTGTGTTCCAACTTACTTTCGCCACCAGCCAAACTTTGAGAAAGCAGAAAAATGGGGTAAAAAAAGGAAAAAAACACAACCAGAGTTGAGGAAGTGACCGACGCGACTCGAGCCGATTTCAGCTCTGTGTTGTCAAATGCACCACGTATGTTACGCAAAAAGTTAACCAAGTAACTTTCATACAAACCAAAACAGAGGCGAGCTGAAAAAACCTAAGGAGTACTGATTGAAGAGAGCAACGTGAGCAGGGACAGTTCCGGCTGTAGAGTGCAGAGCCGGAGGGGCGGGTGCTCTGTGGGACTTGGCAATCACAGATCGTGAAAACAGTCAGTTACCCAATGAGGATTTTCCTTCAACACGAGCACGGATATACGGATGTTTTTACTCGTTTCATGCTTGTTCTCCTAAAAAACGAGTATCTGACTCATCCAGCTGGCAATCAGAAGGATCATGTGTTTGTATAGTCATTTAGCTGTTACATTAATCCAAAGCAATTTACAAGTATTTACAACTTGATGGTTGAGGACAAAACATGGGGTTTACTATGTAGCACCCCTGGCGCAATGTGGGTCCCTATCACTCATTGCTCCTGGAGTGCTATATAGTAAACTCTGTGTTCTGTCCTCAACCATCAAGTTGGAATACTTGTAATTCACTTTGGATAAATATAGCAACTAAATATCTACATGTAAATCTGCTTAAATGACCTGCACAGTGACCCAAGTTTAGTTACAACTTGATGACTATAAAATATACACTATTAACATTACTAGCTTCTTTAGTGAAACTGTCTCCTTGTGTCTAAACATAGGCGAGTAGCATAATCCCTAAATCTTCCTATTCGTGAAACACCATCACCTCCCCCATCCATCTCCTGATCATTATCATCTAGATGTTAGTTTTGGTGGTTACCTTGTATGTAATATAGGGTGTCTGATGTGTCTGAGAGTAAAATATTAATTTACAGCAAACCCATGAGGTACAGATTATTACTATAAAAATGTAAAAGAAACATATTTGTTTTAGTCCATTCTGATCTATTTCAGCACCCCTTAAACAAAAGGCAGAAAAACAACCTGGTCCGGTCTTCAGTGAATTTAAATCTTAATTCACCCACAGAGCAGTCATGCAGACAAACACACTCAGATGTAATGGTATGTAGATGCAATATGACACTTAATCTGACTTTCATGTTTTTGGACAAAAAGAAAGTCTGAACCAAAGGAGGAAAATTACTTGCAATCGAAAAACCTTCAAACTTCACACAGAGAAAACTTTCTCTCAGGACCTAGTTACCAGCTTCTTATTTTGAGACAATCTTTCTATGCACTGCCACATCATGTCGTTCAAAATTGATTGAGCTTATTTATTTATTCATGTATGGATTTTAAAAGTAAAAAACATTTTGATGGGAAAAAGTAAATTTAATAGAAAACAGGTTTATTCTTGTTTTAAAGGGTGGAATCAGTGTGATGCAGCTGGGTTTCTAAAAATATATATAATGACACAGAGGTAATTAAAAATTTGTGGATTGAATCCATTAAAAATGGATTGAGTCTCATAAAAATTGGCATTATGTTTCATTATGTGATTTTTGTGCTGTGTAGTTAAAGATAAAGCTGTATAATCCAGCTAAACCAGGATGAATGTTACTGAAGACCTCTGATCATCAGTGTGTGGCTCTTCCGCTTGAGTTAGTAAGTAGGACAGACTGCACGGGCAAGCCTTGGAGAACCAATTCATCCTTGAGTTCTAAAAATAGTGAGTGCCAGGTGCTATAAAATATAACTTCAAAAGTTATAAAAGTTTTATCAGCTTGTGAATAACAGCTGCTTAACTTAAATGAACAAAAATCATGTGGACACCAACACTTATAGTGATCAACCCTTGGAAAAGTTAGGGCACTTTCATAAGATGCAATGAAATCTAAAATATAGAATTTGTGTTCGTTTATTTAACTATTTAATATGAATATACAGCAATGCTTAAGTGTGTAAACCTAACCAGTTTTACTGCTCAAAAAAATAACAGGAACACTTAAACAACACAATGTAACTCCAAGTCCACCACATTTCTGTAAAATCAACCTGTTGAGTTAGGAAGCAACACTCTGAATCAATATCACCTGCTCTTGTGCAAATGGAACAGACAACAGGTAGAAATGAGAGGCAATTAGCAAGACCCCCCTATAAAGGAGTGCTTCTGCAGGTGGTGACCACAGATGTTTTCTTTTTTTTTTCATTCTTTCTGGCTGATGAATTGGTCACATGCATTTTGTCAGTTCTCTCACCATAGAGGTAGCATGAGACGGTGTCTACAACCCAGACAAGTTGTTCAGAAGGCAAGAAGGTTTGTTGTGTCTGTCAGCACATGTGGCCAGTACACCAGGAGACATGAAGGGGGGCCGTAGGAGAGAACATCCGCCGCCTCATCAAGAGCATGCCCAGGTGTTTTAGTGAGGTCATACAGGCAGGTGGAGGCCACACTACTGAGCCTCATTTGAACTTGTCTTGAGGAATTTCCAAGTTGGATCAGCCTGTCATTCAATTTTCCACTTAGATTTTGAGTATGATTCCAAATCCAGACCTCCATGGGATAGTAATTTTGATTTACAGTTTGATCATTTTTATGTTATTTTGTTTTTAAAGCATTCCATTATCTACTAAATAAAGATTTTCAACTGAAATATGTTATTCATTGAGAACTAGGGCGTGTAATGTTAGTTTTCCCAAACTTTTACTTACCTCAGCAAAGATTAGGTATAGGAAATTTGCAGCTTTTCTCAATAAGTGAAGACAGTAAATATGCTTAGATTTGAGCCGAGCAAGTGTGAAAGTAATTTGTTAAAATGTAGGCTAATTTAATCTTTAAAGGATTGAAAATTCACAATTTTTGAATGCTATGAGGTATCCTAGAAATGTGTTAATGGTGGCCATTTTTTACTGTTTTTATTGGGGTTTTTATATCAATGTACAAACAAGACTTAAGCTCAAGCCTTGATCATACATTTGCCAGTAATCATTTGTTAACATACAAATTTACTAGATCTAGTTTACTAGTTTGTTACTAGTTTGCTAAAGCAGAGTTTTTTTTATTGATTTAATTGTCATTAATTGTTATACTTGTTGTATGTATTGATAAAGACACTATGAAGACCTCGGTCTTTGGTGGGATTGCTGACTAGAAGTTTCCATACATGGTGATATATTAAAAGGAAATAAAAATGGTTATAGTAAAAAGTATGGCATTATGATTGAATAGCAGACACAATTCAGCTGCTATGCATGCTATTGCAACACTAGCCAGCAAATATTATAACAAGAGACAGAAACAGTAGTGTACTCAGTCGAAAAGCTCCATATTCCCCATGTCACCTCTCTGACTTGAGTAGTAAATTGACAGTGCTAAGTGGCCCAGGTCACCAACTAATCAAGGTTTGAACCCTGCACTATGCACCTTTATCTATAGGAATAAATCACAATTTCAAACAAATAAATGTTTTAATTTAATGTCAGAATCTTGAACTATTCCAAAGTTTAGGAGCCATTTTTTCCCTCCGGCACTGATTTTGTTACTTTTTGTGAAATAAACTGCATCTTGCTAAACAGTAGTGCAAATCTAAATCGACAGGGTGCGGCGATGCAAGATTATTTAAAGTATTATTTATATTAGTACCTTTTGTTGGCACACTTTTTGTTGGGTACACCCGCCTGTGGGATTGTGGGATAACTCAAATTTGCACGATTCAAAATCAGCTAATTTGTTATTTGTCACAATTTTTGTGCATAATTTGCAATTAGTCAATATTAACAAGAACAATGTTCAGCTTTATGTGTTGATCGTGTTCTTTGAAATGAGAAAATGGGTCATGGCTTTTCACCTCTCACCAAATCTGGGGCAGTATGGAAAACGAATATAGAAAACAAGTTTTTTTACATTTACTTAGATTTTTACTTTATAGCAAACAGTATGAAACTGGATGTTTAATGTGTTGCCTGGTCAACTTTATTTAATTTGTTAATAAACATCAGTTCATGCATAAAGGCATGTAAAACTCATTACTAGCTCTAAATTGCCATATTATTTGAGTTAAAAAATAATAATAAACAGAAAAAAATTACAACTCTAATGTTCTTTAGTGAGATAAAAGTCAAAGTAAAAGTAACAAACAATGTTTTTTATATGTATTTTAATGGCCAAACATTTTAAGACTGTAATAAGACATTTTTTAACAGCTTCATATAATTGACCTCATGACATAATAGTGAAAACAGCACATGTATTTGTAGTCATTCTGAATATACGTGTGGTGAATTAGGGCTACAGTCAGAAATAGATTTTATTGCCACAAACAAAAACAAATTCCACTTTTTATTGAGTTTATAGTTGCAATGGCTTTAGAAAACACACAGAAAAAATATACAGACATACACACTAGCTCTTAGTCACTGGCTTTTGTTCAATATGAAATCTATCCTTCAAATGTTCTGCAAAATGCTTTGTATTATTTCCTCCACCATTTTATGAGCAGCCATCAGGGTCAGTGCTCACTGGGTTATTTGCACAACTGGAGTAGTTTATTTGCAATCCCCACTCAGTTTTTTAATAAGCATCTCTTTGTATGCAGTCAAGAACTGGCGCTTAATGAAATCAGCAGTGATTTAAAACTTTAATAAAACTGCACAAAAATAATTAGCAAAATAATGCTTTCATTCCACCATGCCAAAATTGCCTCGATTTGCAAGGTCATAGTAAAATAAAAAAATAATAAAATGTAAAATTCCAGAAGCAGTGTCAGTTGGGGCTACTGTAATAAACTGATCTTTGCAGTGTTTGATAAATGAGCAGTTCTTTCTATAGCAATGCTTAAAGGCCACTCAGTGTTACAAATAAGACAGAGCTTTGTAATGCCTTAAGCAGCCTGATTGAGGGAACACCCCCACAATACTGTGCCTATTATAGTCTTTAGACCTTTATCATGACCCTTTTATTTATTATGTGTGAGAAGAAGTGGATGTCATTGCAGAACAAATTAAATTGTCAGAGCACAGCTTTAAAACTTGATCCTTTCTATTGACTCTCTATGACTTTTTGACAGCAGCTGTTGTCTTGCTATAGAACCTAACTTTCACAAAGACACAGTCTTTCCACAAAACACTTCTTTCCTTTCGGAAGAAACAGAAGGGGGCAAACACAAGGACAATGTGTCAATTCTAAACTATATGCTGTACTCTGTTGTCCGCTGCTCAGGAAAGCTGCTCAGACATTATTTCATTTTTACTATGAAGTAGGGTTTTAAAAAACAAATTAATACATAAATATGTTTGTGTGATAAAATATAATATGTGATACACTGAATTATAATCTTATTTTTTAAACTAAACACACTGTGTTGGCGGCACGGTATGGGATTAGCACATTCGCCTCTCAGCGTTGGGGTTTGAATCCCAATACGAGTGGAGTTTCCATGTTCTCCCTGTGTCTTTGTGGGTTTCCTCCAGGCTCTCTGGTTTCCTCCCACATCTCAAAAACATGAATTCAAGGTAAATGGAATACTCTAAATTGCTCTGTATAGTGGTTGTATGTGTGTGTGGCTGTGTGATGGAGTGTGTGCCAAGCGATGTATTGGAGCTCTGTCCTGGGTGTACCTGCTCAGTGCCCAAGACGTTCTCCCCTGGATGGGCATGGCGACCCCCCCCCCCCCCACGACCCTCATAAAGTGGAGTATAATGAATGAATAAACACACTGTTTAATCTTTCTTAGCATATACCACACCCAAACTAAATTCTTGTTCTTGTGTATCAGCAATAAAATAATGCAAGATATTTTACTATTTGCAATTACAACGAGAGTGAAAAAGGCACGTATTGGATATGTTTGTGCAATAACCATCAACTCACAAGTTTTTACCCAAAATTCCAGATCAAATTAGGATTAAGGCATGCACTAGTCTGTAGAAACAACTGGGAAGGCTGTTAATGATTCTTGGTGTAATGTCATTTCCTTTTCATATCATGTTCAATTGATTAGTGCGGTATAAATGTATATGCACATTTCTAAACACAGGTTTTTGTTGATTATTTTAGAATTACCAATTGTCTATTAAAATATAAACACATTTTGCATATGTAATTTTAAATATACAATATCTGCTTTTAAATCAGTTTTTAATTATACTATTTAATGCAATTATTCAATTCGGTTTAAGCAATTTTCTAATCATTACAAATTATATTAGAATTATCTGCGCATAAAACACAGAATCTTCTGCAATTTGTTTAATATAGGCCGACAGGTAAATAAAATTAGTGGAAAGAAAACCGTAACTAAACAGAAGTATAATACATTTATTTTAATAATCTGGTATCATCGAAATATTACATGGATTCTACACCAGTTGTGTATCTTACCTAACTAAATTCACTAGAGGGCAGTGTGGTCCATCATATGTAATCCACGAGGAAAAACAGGAAACGACCAAATTTACGCAACTATTTGGATGAACAAGAAAAATGACAAAGCAAAAAAAAAAAAAAACAAACAAAAAAAAAAACAATAAACTAAACTAAGGAACTAAGAGAAAATGCCTGAAACGGCGAAATGCCTGAAAACAGAGAAAGTAAGAGTGTGTTAGAACTAACTTACTGGGATCAACAAAAATCAGAAAAATAAAAAATACAATGTAAATGACATATAATACATTTGCATAAACTAGAGAGATAAACATGCCATCAGGGTTTTAATTTGCACACTAAAACTCAAATAAATTACTTAAATGACATATTAGGCCTGTGCTTTTAATTCACTCATTATCTTCCGCTTATATAGTCGCAGGGGGTTCCCCAGAAAATTAAGATAAGTCGAATCACAGATAGAAAACATGCAAACTCCACATATAAAAGCATAGTTTAATTTCGGTAATCAAACCCAGAAACTTTTTGATGTGAACCAAATTTGTGTTTGTGTATCCAACATCTAAATCTAAATTATTAGTTTTGCCTCACTGCAGACATTTCATGGTCCACTGCTTACCATATATGGACTGTCATAACAGAGATATATGCCTATATTTGCAAAAAAAAAAAAAAAAAGAAGAAAAATCCCCACCCTGAACAAATCTAGTGTTTTGATGTATGAGGTCAGTGCTGTGTCATTGTACTGCAGTTTCATTTATTAATTTACTGTTAAGCACAAAACCCAAATAAATGCAAAAGAGTCATTTCATTCAAATATTTCTACCTTGCATTCTGAGCTATTTTAATAAAATTAAAAATGGTTTTGCTGTCTTCACAGTGACTCCAATGACATACATTTAACATTGTACAATAATATACACTGTATTACAATACAGTTGAGTAAATTCTTTGTTTATAACCACCTAATGCTATATACAAAAGTATACTACATAGTAAAAACCATGTCTCAAAATTAATGTTGTGGCAATATTCTGGAACTCACCAGTGGCTAACAATGACATTTCAACATGAGTAATGAGCCTAATGGTAATGACATTAGTAAGTACATTAATCTAGGTGTTAATGCCATTTCATACATGCCAGTCATATAGAGTTGCTGAAAGCAGGGCCTTTGTGGATGCTCTGCTTATAAGCCATGGTTTTATTACCTTATTAAACTGCCATTGTTGGCTTGGTTTTGAATGCACCGCAGAAGCAAGCAGCGATTAAGATTAGTTTACATATTATACTGGGGGGAGGGGGTGAAAGGTGACAAAAGCTTTTTTATTAGCCCCCACACAGAGTTGCACAACCTAGACAATTTGGAATCGTATGTCTTGTATAAGTTGAGTTGGGTGAAGAGCAAAATTCTGTACTTTCACTTTAAGATTTCTAGTTAAGATTTAAAGGTATGTGTGTGTATTTGAGCAGCATGTCCAAAAAAGAGAAATTAGATGATGTTTAAACTTTGCTAACAAAAACCTCATTGTTAAAATACTACACCCTACTTATGCTACCCCCACACAAATGACACCTACCTAAAAATCCATTTTCCTTTGTTATTTTATTCCCTCACACGAATGCTTTTTGAGAGGGCCACATTAGGGAAAAGAGATGGAGTACAGATAAAGTAGTGTGAAGCAGGATGAAATCATTAAGGATTTGTTGATGGAAAGACTCTGAATTATAGTAAAGGTGATGAGAGCATGTAGGAGAGAGGGGGAGGGGTGGATGAGAAACAGGAGACCCAGCCCTGGATCCAGCATTGAAATTGGGATGAATTTTGGACACCTTTCTGTTAACATGAAAAAATGACAAGCAGACAGACTGGCCAATGAGAGCTTAGCCCATTGTAATCTTACTTGAGTTGCTCACATTTTTCCTAATCGTGTTCCATGTCAACAGAAGTTATGTCAGTAATTTCAGCAGCAGACTTAACAAACACAAGCTGTCTCAAATCTCTGTCTGCAATTCAGCAGTAGAATATATTTAGCAAATTGTTAACATTAAATGCATTCAAAATGACTAATTCAGTGTTTGAATTCAGGGAATGTTTCTGTTATTTGTTGAAGTTTTACAAAACATCTGTTTTATACCTATAATGGGGGAGGGTGTGGTAGCTCAGTGTTGGAATAGCAATCAAAAGGTTGTGGGTTCAAATCCCAGGTCCACTGAAGTTACCAATGTGGGTCCTTGAGCAA
>JAOUQT010320972.1:0-14168 GCA_025769995.1 Xyliphius kryptos | reverse complement strand
ATAGGACTACATAGTGACCTTGACATTTAGGAAATTGTGTGTTGTTCTCTAATTTTGATCTCCAGTGTATATATATCTTTGGCCAAATTTAATCTCATTGCTGTATCATAAAATGTAATGTAATATCATTTTATAATAACCCAAACATTGTGACCATATCAAACCCTTACCCTCCCATATATGACCTTCAACTTTATTGTCATTGTGCAAAGTACAAGTTTAGAGCCAATGAAATGCAGGAGCATCCAATTAAGAGTGCAATTCGGAGATTATTTACATTTTAAAATTAAACTGCAAAGGTGATACTTGTTTTGTAAGAGAATGTGTTTAACCTCTTTAAGGTCCTCATAGAAAAGATAAAGGATGTTCTGCTTCTCTCTTTCTTTCCAGTAGCCCTTCACGTGATCATACCAGGAACCCCAGCTCACTGTGCAAACAAGAGAATACAATCTCTTAGGAAGCAACAAAATCCCACATTTGACCAATTGTTACAAAAAGTGCTCACATTTTCCCTTCATGAACTTGTGGATGTATTCATCCCATGGACCAGGTTCAGGCTGAGTAAGGTTCATCTGGTCGAAGTGGTAATAGCTCACCATGTTGTCCTTTGCGTTTCGAGCCACATAAATAACCTAAGGATTAAACGACGGAAATGTAAACTGCGGCTTCATGTTTAGTCATAATACAGGTACAAATCACTTACTGAAAGCTTACTGCAAAATCCAGTTTTACAGTTTTATCCAAAATTCACTAGTTTTACCTTGCATTTCTTTTCCCAGAATCCCTCCGGAACAAGGTGTATTGGCAGGTGAGTTTTAATGACTCTAGGAGGTTTCATTCTTTGCAGCAGATCGAGTCCTAAAAAACGTTTAGGAAATTATTTATGTTAATGTGTAAGAAGAGTAATTATGCATAAAATCAACATAACCAGCAATCGAAGAAAAACTCAACACAACCTCAGATATGAACCATTAGCAACAAGGATTGATGGCACTTGGTTAGACCCCTCCTGGTTGTAGCACTGACTAATTTGCAGCAAGCATATGTAATGTAAACTTGATTGCATTGGGATATGTGGGCCATATTAATGTTAACGTTAATGTAGGGACCAGCTTTGCAGTTCATCAGTGCTGGTTGTTGGCCAGCAGTGCATCTTTTAGAAGTGGTCCACGTCAGTATGTTACCTCGGCCATGTGTATAATTGTAAGTGAATTACCTCAAATCAACTTTGGCTTTTCTTTTAATCAGATGATCTGGAATTGGATATTTTTACCTGATGGTATTGGAGGAGGCGACTGGATTTCCAAAAAAGGGAAGCGTGCGATTATGGGAGCTCTCTTACAAACTTCTGCATCTCCATTATTCAGCAGCAGATCCACGATCTCTTGTGTCCAAGTGGTGCCTGTTACAATAACATAACTTTAACTGAGGTTTAAAACAAAGCTAGAGGTTCCACATAACAAAAACAAACACAAAATTATATAGTGCAGATAGATAGTTGCTAAGCAAACTAATTGTTCTTTAAATAAGAACATGTTTTTATTCTGGGTTACTTATGCTGTATATGGTACAACATGTTGCGCTGATCTTTACAGGCTACACATTTACTTAATGCAGATTTATTACAGATAAGTCAGATGACTTCTACATTGAGCAAAGAGATATGAAATTTGGCCATTGAATTCTAAGCCTGATTATCTGAGGGGTTTACCTGCTTTTGGGTAGGTTGCAATAAGCAGATCAGCTGGATCAGGGCAGAAAGCCCAAATGGAGCTCCAGTTTTGTGCAATCCAGCTCATGAGAGGGACGCCTCGTACCTTGACGAGAGGGAAGCGGCAGATAGACGCAGCAGCTTTGTTAATAGCTTCTTCATATGTCAGGGGCTCTTTGCTCATCTCCATGCTGTGTCCTGTTCACTTGTGTTCAACTTCTGAATCAGCTTTCAGGTTCTTGATCATGTTCAGCTGCAGCTTCTCTTCAGGAGTCTTTTCTCCTTATTTATCTTTTTAAGCTTTAAAATCCTCCTTGTTTAATTTGACAATTCTTGTGTCTTGAGTTTTTTGGTAATTTAAGATAAATATCCTGAACTTGGATTTGCTATGTTCTTGTCTTTTGTATCAGTTGCCTTTCTTCTTTCCTGCACATTCCTGAAAAGCAGAACTCGTGATAGAATTCCACGATTTTCTAAACTACAATATTATCTTTGGTCTCAGGCTGGAGGTTAGGGAGTGTCTCGCAATTGTATCTTTGTACAGTGAAACATTCCTAGAGAAAAAAATAATTGTAAAGACGAGGCGACGTCTTAAGCCAAATGATTAAACTGGACCAGTTTATTGATGAAGCCAAAAATGATTTGCAACTCACCGTAGTCTTAATTTCCATCGGATCTTTCTGAATGTGGGGTTTGTGTGTGGTGGAAGTTTGGTTTATTGTAGTTTTACTAGCTAGCACATGTTTATTGTTCTTGAGGTACTGTGTTTTTTTTTTAATGCATCGCTTCACTTTAAGTTCTTCCCTTGACTCACTGCAATAGCACTGTTATCATTGACCCCTTGCTGATCTGCTGGCACATCGTATCATATATCATTATTTGATCAGATATATTATATTCTGATGTTTTACATTATACAGATGAGGGAAAAAATACCATTAACTTTTTTTTTTTAAAACCCAAATATAGTTGTTTGGAATTTTTGCAGATGCTACTTCTTCCAGTTGTCAAGTTTTCATATGCATGTGTCATATGCTACTTTCATCAAACCTTACACGCCTTAAAGGGATCTGCAAAAACAATCAAATGTACAATGATTTAAGATCCACCTTAATGGAAATACAAAGCAAGGTGTGAGAGTGACCCATTAAAATATAATGTACTAATGTTTTTATGAAGTATTAAAGTTTGTATAACTGACACTTAATTGTTATCGTTAATTTATATTTACATAACATTTATAAATTTCAGTCTTGGAATATTGACTGGAATAACTTGCAATATTGGCCAGTGTGAGGTGTGGCTTTTTCATGGCAATTCTGCTAAGAAGTCCAGCATCCTGAAGTTGCCTCTTGACCGTTGATGTTGACCCTGGTGTTTGACGGGTTCCATTTAGTGCAGCTGTCAGTTGACAGCCTGTGGGGCATCTTTCTCTCAAACAGTCTAAGATATTTATCTTCTTGCACAGTTAAACAAGGGTGTCCTAACAATCAATTAGCCCACCCATACCAGGAGATTTAGGCAGAGACTGAGAATTGCTGATAATAAGACTATATTCAAAATAAGCCTCTATACAAAAAGGCTTTAATACATTCGTATCCTTTTAAAATCATGATACACTTAAATTAATTGTGATGGACAATATTGTTTGTGAATTGCATGACAATGCATTTCTCTTTCTAAAATGGGAAAATTTGCAAGTGATCCTAAACTTTTAAACAGTAGTGTACATCATTTAGGATACTTAACAGATCCTAAATTGAAAAAAAGTTCAGGTTCAATAAATACAGATATTAGAGTTATTATATTAAAGAGAGAAAGTGTTAAAAAGCATCATCAAAATTATGACATTCAAAGAATGGAGCTGAATGTCCATAAAATTGCTGAATGCTAACTAAAAGTATAACTTGTTTTAATTTAACATTAATATATATGTTATAAAGTAACATTAATATTTTTTTCAAAGAGTAATGGTTCATCCTGGTTTAGGCTGCATTTTAAATAATTTGAGTTCCAGTTGAAGCTGTTTACAGATTATCCCTAGTGAAATTTAAACTTTGAACTGTTAGGTAATTTTCTGCTTCACATAAACCAATCAGTAAGGCTTAACGTCCCAGCTCAAACTTCCAGTCTCCACCCCACGGAAGACTAATATAAACACTGAGTTTTGTCTTGTTTTAAGTGCATCGTGTATTAATTCAGACATACAGCAGTGTAGTATGAACAATCATATGCTTTCAGCTTTGACAACAAAGTCTTGTAAAAGCAATTTCTGTTGCCGCGGAGCACAAAGCAAGATCCAAAACAGCAAGTTTGCTGCGAATAAGCTTGAATTCTGCAGAGTTGACCTACAATCGAGACGGAGAGCCATATTCTCTTACCAACATTATTGTAATATTATTTTATACTCTTATCCAATATTATTGTGATATTATTTTATACTCTTATCCAACATTATTGTAATATTATTTTATACTATCTACATAGCATTTTGTCACCTCTGCACAATATACCACATCTATACTCATAATGAAAAGCTAAAGCATATGACCAGACTGCATTTATTCCTCCATAATCCTCTATAGGGTCACGGGGTGGATCAGTCTGAATCAAAAGAATATCTTAAACACCACAATAATTTCTTCAAGTAAATTTTATTTTAATCATTTAGAACTTGGACACTGAACTGAGTGTACACTAGATACATGATCATTCAGGAGCTTTCACTAAAATTGGACCTAAATATTACAACTTATCATTTTATTTAGGTACAGATTATACATACACAATGGCATCCAATTATTCACCGAGGTTCGAAGGAGACATGTGTTATTTTTTAAGTTGTTAAATAACAAATTTTGTGATCTTGTGATAACGATTTATCTTTTATAACCATCGAAGAAGTGGCAGGACGGTCCTGACAAATAGTCGGTTTTATGGCATTTGGGATTATATTTACTTTTAACAGCTCCATAATAAATTAAGTTTTATGGCAGGTTTATGGTGAATCACAGCTCTGCTGTTTTATTATCTGATAATGGGGTGTTTTGTGACAGGGTCTCCCATTACAACTGTTTTGTATTTGCTGGCGAGACGGTACAGTACAGGACAGGCTGCTGATAGACCTTCCAAAAAGGTCTTTTTTAATGTAAATAACTATAAAATGTCCCAAACTGAACCGGAATTCTGTACTCTGCAAAACACAAATCGGTCCTTTCTTTTTTAATAATTTTATGTCTTAAAATGTTAAAGTACATGGAATTATGATTTATGATATATCTTGTTCACAATAATATGTAATTTCGATGTATTTATTATAGTTTTGTATCGTATTATATTTAGAAGGGCAGTTTTGCAATAACTGTTTTTATGGTTTGAGGTTTTTTATTGTCATATACATAATACAAACTGTTCCATCATTTAAAAAAACGCAGTCCACAATGCTTTTTATTTAATTTGTTGAAGTGAATAAAATCTGCCATTAAAAATAATCCCTATGTCAAGTGTAATCACAGGACCGTCCTGACAATGCTCCGGACGCTCAAAAATAAGTAGTATTCAGGAGAAAACAAGTTTTGTTATGTCGTGATAACAACTAAAAAAAAATAACACATGTCCTAATTGCACTTCCGTATTAATTGCCTTATAGTGACACCAGATGATCAGCGGCGCCGCTTCGAAACCTGTCGGATTTTTTCCAAAAGAAAAACCCTGTTTCCAGAGGTGGCTGCAATCAGTCCCGCCTGCTTTCCACTTGGACAGACGGAGGAGCTGAATACAGCAGAAGATAAACCATACAGCCTGGACTCTGTCTAATAGATTAGAACATGAACAAAGTCAAAGCTATGTGTTAACCAGATAAGCAAAAAATGACAATGCTTTTGCACTTTTTTTCTTGCTTCTTTTCTGAACAATAGTTTAACTATTAACAGGACTGTTAATAACTTTGTATTTCACAAATTAAGGTTAGGTTCAGTTTTAGTAGTGTGCAGTATGCCACGATCAGGTACAAATGCATTTGTGTGATGCACATTAGTCAGATCAGTGAAGTTGTAGAAACAAATGATTTTTTTTTCTCGTACAAATATAAAAGGTTAGTTCAACTTATTTTATTTACCGATAGCCAGCAGAGATCGTGTTTCACGCCATCCAGGGGATGGATGTATTTCAGATTATATTAAGGTATGTTGCATAAGTGATCATCAACTCAAGGCTACTCTTTTGTTCTCTACTATTGTATAGGTAAGATTAAATAATCCTTACCATTAAACTTTGTCGATTGATGACTTTTAACATATTTCCTTGGCTCCCTCCTGCTACTATACTATCTCCAGTCCAGTAACACGTGTAAATCTGTAGGTTAAACGTATTTGTTATTTATGCAGCTGCAAATAATGAACCATGATGTGTGTGGTGCTGATGATGCTGACCTTGCTCTTTCCATTTGGTTCCTCAGAAATATCTGTCACTTTATTTCCTGAATCATAATCCCACACCTAAAAGATATGATGCTACGTCAAATGATTCTGCAACTGTGCTGTTTATAACCAAATGAATTAATAAAGCCCCCGTCTCATGCAGTGTCATGCAACATCATACAATCTACGGTTGTTTTGAACAATACATTTACCTCCAGTGAATTATGTTTTCTCCAGGATCCAGAAAGAATCTGATTGGCTGTAGGATCGATGTCAAGGGCGTCACCACAGATGTGTGGACCAGAGATCATTCTGACCAGGTACAGATTAAAATGCAGTGTTATATTTAATGGTTCTACATTTTTATTGAGATTAAATAATGAAAATAGGGTCTGCATCGCCAATTACGTAAATTCTATGGTAGAGACCGTTATAAAAACACTTTGAATAGCTGATAGATCTTTGTATTAAATGTACATACCTAAGTAAGCTTTGCATTAAATACAATATGAGCCTTTCCCCCCTTTTTTGGAATATAGTAATACATTTTAAAGCATGCACATTTACAATACAAATTATAGTTGTCTGCTTTGAATTACAAAAACTGTTTTCTACATTGCACAGTTTGGGTAGTAGGTAATGTTGCAATGAAGTCCAGGAAAGGAAAACAAGTATGGTTTTAAACTGTAATAAGAAACTGGAGCAGCTGGGAGCTACAGCTCTCAAGTAAACACAGTGAGAACATATACATTACCTGACAGCATGTTGCTCCCTGGTGTCCCAGAACTGGAAAAAAAAAACAAATGACATTTAATGTGATTACTTTATTAAATTGCTGAATATAAAACCCTGATTTCAAAGAAGTTGGAATTTTGTATGACAAGTAAATACTGTATATACAGAAAGGACTGGTGTGCAAACCCTTTTAAAAAGCATTTATATTGAAGAAATGTGACATGTTAGTTGTGGATGTCGTAGCTCAGTGGTTAGTAGTTAGTGACTTCTAACACCTGGAAATGTTTATTTGTGAACCATTCATTTGTAAATTTTGTTTTTTGTTTAGGATCATTGTCTTGTTGGAAGATAAATCTCCATCCCGGTCTCAGGTCTTTTGCAGACTCCAACAGGTTTTCTTCCAGAATGGGCCTGTATTTGCCTCCATCCATATTCCCATCAATTTTATCCATCTTCCCCATCCCTGCTGAAGAAAAGCAGGCCCAAACCATGATGATGCCACCACGTTTGATAGTGGGGATGGTGTTCAGGGTGATGAGCTGTGCTTTTACACCAAACATAACATTTTGCATTGTGGCCTAAAAGTTTGATTTTGGTTTCATCTGACCAGAGCACCTTCTTTCACATGTTTGGTGTGTCTCCCAAATGGCTTGTGGAAAACTTTAAACAAGACTTTTTATGGATATCCCCACTCTTCCATGAAGGCCAGATTTGTGCAGTGTGTGACTGAGTGTTGTCCTATGGACAGAGTCTCCCACCTCATCTGTAGATCTCTGCAGTTCACCCAGAGTGATCATGGGCCTCTTGGCTGCATCTCTGATCAGTCGTCTCCTTGTTTGAGCTGAAAGGTTAGAGGGACAACTGCGTCTTAGTAGATTTGCAGTGGTCTGATGCTCCTTCCATTTCAATATGATCGCTTGCACAGTGCTCATTGAGATGTTTAAAGCTGTTTAAACAGTATCTCAGACCTGCCTGATGTGTTCCTTGGTCTTCATGATGCTCTCTGCGCAGATTATCACAGAGCAGGTGCATTCATATGGAGACTTGATTCCACACAGTTGGATTCCATTTATCATCATCAATCATTTAGGTCAACATTGGATCATTCAGAGTTCCTTACTGAACTTCTGGAGTGAGTTTGCTGCACTAAAAGTAAAGGGGTGGAATAATATGGCACGCCCCAGTTTTCCTTTTTTTTTCCCCCCCCCCTCCAAAATATCCAATAAATTGTGTCACACTTGTTATTGCTTCTTTACAAAAAATAATTTCAATCTTTATGTTTGAAGCCTGAAGTGTGGCAAAAGGTTGAAAAATTCTATCAAATTATTTTGCAAGTCGCTGTATGTTTTTTTATTAATGTAAATAAATTCAAAATGTCCACAAG
Organism: Xyliphius kryptos; assembly: GCA_025769995.1. Taxonomy (NCBI): domain Eukaryota; kingdom Metazoa; phylum Chordata; class Actinopteri; order Siluriformes; family Aspredinidae; genus Xyliphius; species Xyliphius kryptos. The sequence goes on along the minus strand of JAOUQT010320972.1, from coordinate 5,920 downwards.
TCATATTATTTTAATCCCACGCTGTAAAACACATTTTTTTTTTCTTTTTTTAATTTCTTATCCAGTAAAATGTTTCACGCACATGAAATTAGGATGACTTATCTTGTTTATAATATTTAATTTGGATTTATTTATTATGGTTTTGAATCTTATTACATTCAGAAGTAAGGGCAATGGTGTAATTACTGTTTCAAATGTCATAAAACCCACCCCTATGTGCCAGGATTATTGACAGAACCCTCTCCGGTAGTTTAAAAATGAGTCATTATAAGTTATAATGTTGTGATTACGAGATAAGTTTATCATCTTGTGATAATGATTTAAAAATAAATAATAGCACATATTCTCTCTGGGCTTCTGTATAATACAGAACGCAAATTCCATAAAAAGCTTTCTGTTTCAAAAAATCTTCTGGTTTCAAACACGGTCACTGTTCACAATAACCTGCGTCTTTTAAAAATGGCTGGTACATGATACTCCACCACAAACGCATTGGTGAGAAATTTAGTGCACAGTGGACCACAGACTGCAGACACGTACGAACACAGTAATTTAAACTCCATTCTTCTCCTGAGACTCATACTGTATGCATCTTTATGGTATGATACATTTAATGTCTGGCTATGCCTTTAAATATATATTTTTAATACATTAAATATATAATATGTATTGTTCAATACATATAAATACACACATTTCCTAGATAAAAAATATTAAGTATTGTATCGTATTTTAATTAAATCGTATCATAAGGAATTTTTTATTCTTAAAAATAATGGAATTGTCAGGCTCAGATTTACACCCCTAATATACAGCGCTGTCCATAACTATTGGCACCTTTGGCCAGGTGTTTGTTGGATTTTAATACATTTAATAAATAAGACAACAATGCAAAAAAAGAGAGATAAAAATCTCAGCTCTAATTCAAGTGCCTTTATTTGATTGGAAAGAAAACCATTTTTGAGTAGATTTGGCCATCCGGTGATGACCTATCTTGAGCTTTCGGGCAGAGGCCACCAGATCCTGATTCAACATGTCCTGATTTTTAAAGAGTTCATGATCCCATGTATCCTTACAAGGTTCCCAGGTCATTTGTAGGAGAAACAGGCCCACAGCATTGCCAATCCTCCCCTATACTCAACTGTGGGCATGATGTGATTTTTGTGTACTCATCCTTGGTGAAATGCCAGACCCAATTTTGTGGGTCTGGCATAAAAAAAAGTCTTTGTTGCTAAAAATTGCATGGTCCCAGTTAAAATTCCAGTAGCGCTTGGTAAGCTCGACCTGTTTACGCTTATGTGTATAACTCAGGAAAGGCTTTTTCTGTGCATGCCTTCCAAACAGATTGTTGGCATGTAGATAGCGCCTGATTGTTTGGGAGAGCTTGTAACCCAAGATACTACCGTATGCTTCAATTTTCTTACAGTAAGCTTTGGAGAACTTTTGACTTCGCTTACCATTCTTCTCACTGTGTGTGGTGTCAAGATACACATGCGTCCTCTTTCAGACTTGTTTGTTGAAGTTCCAGATGTTATGAATGTTTTAATAATTGCGCTGACTGTATATAAGGACATCTGCAGGTAATGGGGCTATTTTCTTAATTTATGAAGGTATATATATATATGGTTATATGATTCAGTTATTGCACATAGTCTGGCTTGTTATTATTGTGGTGGTCAGGCTACCTCCCCATTTATTATCGTCTTGTTAACCCTCCTCCGTTCTAGGGAGAAGTTGTTCAGTTTGATGGCATGAGGAACAAAAGAGTTTGAGGATTGTGTGCAGAGGGTAACTGACATCGACAGTATATGGTCATTGTTCAATAGTTTGTCCATAGTTATCAGAGAGTCTTAATTTGAATCAGATTTATTTTGCCAAGTATGTTACACGCATACTTGACATAAATCATTATTAAGACCTCATGTCATGGCAGAAAATTTGGGTGTTTTTAAAGCCTATTCTCATATACTTCACAGACTTTCAGAATGGGTGAGCCGCAGCAGGTCAGCGCTCTGCCGCTGCCTCCGATGCAGTACATCAAAGAGTACACAGATGAGAATATCCGAAAAGGACTGGCACCGAAACCACCTCCCCCGATCCGGGACAATTACATGATGTTTGGCAATCCATTCCAGTGTGATGACCTCATCATTCGGCCTTTGGAAAGCCAGGGCATCGAGCGGTTGCACCCAATTCAGTTTGATCACAAGCGGGAGCTGAAAAAGCTTAACATGTCCATCTTAGTAAACTTCCTTGACCTGCTGGACATCCTGATCAAAAGCCCTGGCAGCATCAAGCGCGAGGAGAAACTGGAGGACCTGAAGCTGCTGTTTGTGCACATGCACCACTTGATAAACGAGTATCGGCCACACCAAGCCCGCGAGACACTTCGTGTAATGATGGAGGTGCAGAAGAGACAGAGGCTGGAAACAGCAGAGCGATTTCAGAAGCATTTAGAACGTGTGGTGGAGATGATCCAGAACTGCCTCGCCTCACTTCCTGACGACTTGCCCCAGCCTGACTTTGCCAGCATCGGCGGAGGGGGAGTCTCTGGATCGGCCGGGGACACCAGACTTAAAACCGAACCTATGGATGTGGAGGAGGCAGCGCTTAGCTGCATGATTGGACAAACAGATAAAACCGCACCATCACAAAAGAAGGAGAAAATGTGGGATAAAGATGCTGCCATGTGTATTGAAATAGATAAGATGACTTAATAGAGTATCTTTTTTTTTTTTTTTTTTACTTTGGATTGTGTCAGGTAAATAAAACAAAAGTTCATTATACTTTTTTTTATCTAATATCTAATATCTACCAGCACGGGGTATCTGTGTTCATTTTAGTTTATTTATTTAGTAGTTTAATGTTTGTATGCATTCATGACCTATTTACCCATGTCCAATGACATTAGCATGTGGAAACCCGCACAGTTGTGTGGGAAGGGCTACACACTCCATCTACTAAGGTCTTTTCTTCCAAAACTAGGAATTGAACCACCCCTGTGCTTATTCACACACAATCATAATGCTATTTTGATAAAGAAGCATTTAATACCAGTTTTTGCTGTTAATCCAGTTTGTTTAGCTGCAATTGTATATTGTGTGTTACTGAATTCCACTTACAGATTACACAATTCAATTATTTTATCTGTGACATTCCGAAAGTAGTAAATACCATTTAACAACAATAAAAAGGGTCTTGGTTGTAACTATAATGGTGTTAGTGTGTATTCAGATCTGCATTTGATAAACTAGAAGAATTGCACAGACCATATATATCGTTCGTAAGGGTGCTTGAAATCCTGTTGAAATTCTGTTTTCCAGGCTTGGAAAGTGCTAGAATTTGGAGGAAGTTTTTGAAAATGCTTGAAATTCTGAAAACTGTATTTATATAACTTTTCCTCGTTCCCTCCCAGTCAGCAAAAATGAAATCGTGTCATTTTAACAAGTGATGGCTAGAAAACGACAGATCTAAGCCGAAGATAAACCCACAAGTAGCTTCCTACAAAGTCTGCAAAAACGTATTTTGCTTTACTTTCTTCTCATTCTGCTATTGCCAAACACAATTCTGGTTGTGTTTACATAAATATAATACCGGCTCTCAAAAATCAAATCAATATGAGTATATGTATGTGTAAATGCTCTCAACCTAACCCCAAATTTGACTTGCCACAGTAACTGCTCAATCAAATGAAACCGGTAAACAGGTGGTGAGGAACATTGGTCTTTATATTGTGGGAAACGGACACCCATAAATCCATAATACCTGCTGTTTACTTGCAATAATTTCTTTCCTCAGTAGCATGTGTGGAGAATAGTTTTGTGATATATTGATTAGCGCTGAATCATAGTTTGAGATAAGTCTATAAAAGTGCTTAAAATTTACCTTGTAAAAGGTTTATGAACCCTGCATATACAAATAAAATACAACAGAGTTGTTTCCTCCTGGACATTTGCTAATGTTTGTTCGTTTCGTTTAAACCTTAATGAGGATAAAGTATTATTTACAATTCAAATCAATATCATGAAGTTTATTTATTCATGTATTACCGTATTACCCATTATGTTCAGATGTGGTTCTGGAGCTAGTCCTCACAATGCGAAAGCTAGAACACAATGAACAGGTCGCAAAGCACACAAATACACGTTTACACCTGGTTTTGTTCTGTTGGAACATGGAAATCCAAACAGATGTGAACATGCGAAACAACTTATTCACCATACCAATATGTAGATATCTATAAGTGCCTTATCAATTCTACTGTATATCTAGGTCATACAGTGGAATAGAAATGTGATTGCTCTTGCTCTCTATAGGCGAAGAGAGAGGGGACCAACTTGTAGCAAGAAAAAAAAGTAGAACAAGGAATGAATAGGTTTGACTTAGCTCTGTGTTCTTTGTAGTTCCATAGTCAGAGTTTGCAAAATAAAAATTCCAGATTAAATTCTGATTATTTTTACACAAATCCATCCTTCTTTTTTTCTTAAAATAATTTAATTAGTTGCATTAAATCATTTTCTATTGCCATCAAAGCTAATGCTGAAATAGAATCAAACCTATGACCTTTTTGCAATGTGAATGTGTTCCCACCTGCACCATCGTACCACCTTGTTATGTATTGGTTTTAAAAGGATTTAAATTATACAGAAAATAAGTGAAGAGGAGATGAACAATCAAGTGCCGATATAGAAAAACAAAAAAGGTGCTAAGTAGAAAAAAACATGTATTATTTTAAGATTCTGGTCCTGTGTGGAAAAATAATTGATCCATGAATTCACTGTGATTATAAAACAGGTAGTTCTGGTCCTTTAATCTGATTGGCTGAGTTGCTTGTCTAGCAGTCAGATTATTGACAGTAAAACACACCTCTGACTGCTTCACATTCGTATATATGCGCGATATAAAATATGCTGTTTCCTGAAGTTTTTCAGAAACTGAGTTTTGTAATTGCCACTTAATATTTGATTGTTAAACCGAAAATCTGTTCCTTTCGGCCAGGGTTCATTTTAAAAAACTGACTGGATTATGTAGTGGAAGACAAGTTTATTAGTGAAGTTGACGTATTTATGAATCCAACCTAGTTTTTTTTTTTTATCATAGTGTGTTGGTAACCGTTTTCTAAAAGCAATAGGACACTCAAAGTTGTGCATTATTTCTAAATTTATTTTCGTTATAAAACACAACTTTTGTCCTTTTTGTCTTTTGCCCAGGTGTGATATGTCTGACTGTCTTTTGTTCAAGACTGGTTTAACACAAGGAATGCTACAGCTGAAAGCCATGTCTTGCATACGTCTGTGCGTGGTGATTCTTGAAGCACTGACTCGAGCTGCAGTCCACTCTTTGTAAATCTAAACCACATTTTTAATGGTTTTCACAGTCCTCTCCAGGGTGTGGCTAGTCCTATTGCTTGTATACGAAATCTTTTACTTCCCTTCACCTTACTATTAATGTGCTTGGACACAGAGCTCTATGAACAACCAGCCTCTTTAGCAATTAACTTTTGTTTCTTGTCCTCCTTGTGCAAGGTGTCAATGGTCGTCTTCTAGACAACTGTCAAGTCAGCAATTTTCCCAATGATTGTGTAGCCTACAGAACTAGACAGTGAGACCATTTAAAGGCCTTTGCAGGTTTTTTGAGTACAGTGCCTCGCAAAAGTATTCATCCCTTTTGGATTTTTACCAATTAATAGCATTACAATCTGTATTCATTCATTATCTTCCGCTTAATCTTTTATGAGGGTCGCGGGGGGGGGAGAACGTCTCGGGCACTGGGCAGATACACCCAGGACAGGGCGCTGGGTACACACTCACTCACACAGTCACACACACATGCACACACTAGAATTGTATTGTCTTGAATTGTATTATGTGATGCATCTGCACAAATTTTTTTTTAAATAAGTTTTAAAAGGAAAATTAGA
>JAOUQT010320961.1:0-14169 GCA_025769995.1 Xyliphius kryptos | reverse complement strand
CTTTCCGCGAGTCGGCGCCCGCCTGTTTGTAACACAGATCAAAGGGATTAATAACAAAGATCAAAAGGGTGAAAAACACAGATCAAAGGGATTAATGTCCCAATGATTTAAACACCTGACACATATGAATCATGTGTCATATGAATTGTTACATATGAATTGTGTCATATGAATCATGTGTCATATGAATTATGTTTCATATGAATAACGTGCTATATGAATCGTGTCATATGAATCATATGAATCATGTGTCATATAAATTGTTACAAATGAATCATGTCATAGGAATCATGTGTCAAATGAATTATGTTTTATATGAATCATGTGTTATAAGAATCATGTGTCATATAAATTGTTACATATGAATCATGGGTCATATAAATTATGTTTTATATGAATCGTGTCATAGGAATCATGTGTCATATATATTGTTACATATGAATCGTGTCATATGAATCATGTGTCATATAAATTAATTTAATATGAATCATGTGTCATGGATCACATAACGTATTATATTTTACATGTATATGTGTTACATATTTAGCATAATGTATCCGATGAATTACAGACACCTGAGGTTCAGCGTTATGAAGCTGAGGTTCAGACTGGACGTTAACGTAACTCACTGCAGTCAGCTTTCTCATTACATAAGCTTCTCCTCTCATTATGTAGTTCTGAGAACCATCACTATGGTTCCATTTTGTCCTCTCAGGTTCACGCCTGTAAAGCATCAGTAGAACTTCCTGTCTTGTGTCAGTGTGCAGTACCATTCACCAACATTTACCCCGAGACGAACGGGAGAGCCCCCTCCTCTGGAGGTGCAGTGAACACCGCTCTGAACTTCCGGATAAAAGTTGATGAGAAGCTGCTGACTGAAGGTGAAACTCCTCACTTCCTCTGACCTCATCTCGGTGATTGACCCCAATCAAAAGTGCTTCGGTTTAGGATGAACGGCATCATTGTGCTGAAAGGTACCAGATTAAAATACCAAAAGCATGCTGGGTCTGACTGACCAACATGATCTGAAAACGCAAACAAAAACTGACGGAAAAGCCCAGGGTCGCTACGGAAATTCCAGAAAGTTAGCGCATGACATCACTGGTGGAATACGGTGAATGTTTCAGCGCTGGTTCCTCAGATTCAGAAGATATTTGTTAAATAGATGAAGAGGATGAATCTGCAGTGACTGTGGGGGGCGCTGACTTATAAAACAACATTCAGCTGTTTAGATTTGAGCCAGAGGCAGAAAAGACCACCAGGTCATACATATGAATCATGTGCCATATGAATCATGTGCCATATAACTTGTTACATATGAATCGTGTGTCATATAAATCATGTGCCATATAAATTGTTACATATGAATCGTGTCATATGAATCATGTGTCATATAAATTGTTACATATGAATCATGTCATATGAATCTTGGGTCATATAAATTGTTACATATGAATCATGTGTCATATGAATCATATGCCATATAAATTGTTACATATGTATCGTGTGTCATATGAATCATGTGTCATATGACTTGTTACATATGAATCATGTTATATGAATCATGTGCCATACAAATTGTTACATATGAATCGTGTGTCATATAAATCATGTGCCATATAAATTGTTTCATATGAATCGTGTCATATGAATCATGTGTCATATGAATTGTTACATATGAATCGTGTTATATAAATCATGTATCATATAAATTGTTATATATGAATCATGTCAAAGGAATCATGTGTCATATAAATTTCTACATATGAATCGTGTCAGAGGAATTATGTGTCATATGAATCATGTGTCAAATGAATCATGTGTCATATAAATTGTTACATATGAATCGTGTCATATAACGCATGTGTTACATAAATTGTTACATATGAATCACATCATAGGAATCATGTATCATATGAATCATGTGTCATGGATCACATTACGTATTACATTTTACATGTATATATGTTACATAGAACGCATTGTAAGCGTACTTTAATGTTATCATAGACAGCGAGAGTGACCACTTATTTTTGAATAAAATGAGCTTTGTGGTTCAGATTTTTAAAAGCGGAACATAAACAGGAGCTTTTATGACATCACAGTCTAAACTGGTTCCCCTTTGCAGTTTTAAAGACCTTTCGCTGCTTTTTCTTTCTATTTTTTGTAGGAGTTTGCGTCTGTGAGGTCAGACACCAAAGTTCGGTTTCATTCCAAATGTGTTTGATGGGGTTCATTATCTGTCCATCAACTCATTCTGCACCAAACTCACCCAACCATGGCTTTATAGATCATGTACAGGTGGGGCCAAAACGTATTCAGTCAGCCCCTTATTGAGCATGTTCTCCTGCTTAAAGACGAGGTCGGTCATTTTCAGTAAACTTCAACGATCAGAGACCAAATGAGGAAAACAAAACAAGAAATTGAATGGTAGGATCTTGAGGTCTGGAGACGGGATAGGCCACTCCAGGAGCTTGAAACGCTTTTTATGGAGCGTTGTGTTTGGGATCATTGTCCTGCTAAAGGAGCTAGCCATGTTCCATCTTCAGTGCTCTCATTAAAGGATCAACACGGATCAGTCATTCCTTCCCGTTTGCAGAGAAACAGCCCCGAAGCATGATGTTGCCACCCCCATGCTTCACAGTAGGTATGGTGTTTTGGGAATGCACGTCATCATTCAACTTCCTCCAAACATGACGAGCTCATCCGCCCACATGATGTTCTCCCAATGCTCTTCTGGATCATCTATATGCTCTGCAAACTTCCGCCTGGCACTGCAGGATGGGAGACCCTCTGGGCGTTGTGCGGTACTGATGGTAGCCGTTGTTACTTTGGTTCCAGCTCTCCGTGAAGTTTTCAGATTGTTCTAAGCGTTCTCATGATCATTTGGATCTCGTCCCCAGATGGTGGGAGATCATCAATGATCTCGTAGGTCTTCCATTTTCTTACAGTTGATTTATTCACACAAACCTGCTGCCTTTTGTAGATTCAGTGTTCCCAGCATGCTGCAGCTCTACAGATTACTTCCTGTTGTCCTTCCACAGCGCTTTGGTTTTGGCCGTGGTTGAGTTTGGAGACCGTGGACAGGTGTCTTTCATACAGATAACGGGTTGAAGCTCCTTCGTGTGTCTGTGGGTGTCCAAATACTTATTTTCCACTTATTTTAACTTACAAATAAATTCCTTAAAAATTCTACACTGTGACCCCCCCCCCCCCCTCATTTTGTCTCTCATAGCTGAAGTGGACCAGGGGCTGACCGAATACTTTTGGAGCCGCCGTGGCTGTTGTGACGTCACAATCTCCACAGGTCAGTGGGGAGACCGTGGGGTCTGAGGGGGCCTCACCTGCAGGTAGTTCCTCTCGCAGTACTCCGCCACCTCACTCAGGTTGCTATGGTTATCCAGCAGCGCGCGCCGCGCGGCCGGAGCCTCCTGGAGGATGTGCAGCGCCTCCTCCTCACACTGCCGCCGCCGCCGCGGCTCCTGCTGCTCCTTCTGCTCCTTCTGCTCCGTCTGCTCCTTCATGATGGCGCGCGCGCAACGAGCAGTCACTCCGGAAACTCCGTCTGACAGACTGAGAGGCGCGCGCGCTGAGGCGATCGACGAGCCGCCCGCCTGTCATCACGTGGCCCTGCGGCTCGGAGTCGACTCTCTGAATGACTCCTCTGAACGACTCCTTCGGAGTCTTAAAAACAATTTAAAAAAAAGAGATAAAATAAAGACATAAAACAAAAGATAAAACAATTGTTATAACAATGATGAGAAACTAAAGGGAAAGTCCATAAAAACATCCATCCATTATCTTCTGCGTATTCCTCTACGAGGGTCGCGGTGGGGTTCCCCTTGCCCATCCAGGGGAGAACATCTCAGGCGCTGGGCAGATACACCCAGGAGAGGGCACCAATCCATCACCGGGCATACACACACCATATAGGGGCAATTTAGAGCATTCAATTTACCTTGAATCCATGTTTCTGGACTGTGGGAGGAAACCGGAGAACATGGAGAAGCCCATTGGCGAACATGCTAACCACTTAGCCAATGTACTGCCCCCTTGTGTACTGCTTTTCAGTTTGTATTGTGGATCCACTGGCGACTCTCTACCGCCCCCTCACTGTGGTTTGTGATCTTCAGGGGTTCAAGGTGGTGGCACCGCCGAACATCCTGTGCCTCCATCTGAAGAGGTTCAGAAGTGAGAGAGGCTTCACCGTCAAACTCCACAACCAAGTCATTTTCCCAGAAGTCATCGACTTCCCGCCTTCCGAGACGCCAGAAACCGTACGTCGCGGCGAGTTTTTAGAAGTTGGATGGACGTGTGCGCGTGTTCGGAGCTTAACGATGGATCTGTTTGTTCTGTAAGAATCCATACAGGCTGTTTGGAGTGGTGGTCCATTCTGGTTTCACCTTCGGGGGTCACTACACGGCGTTCATCTGCTCTACTGACCGCAGGTGGTATCACGCTAACGACAGCCATGTGACCGAAGTGAGTACAGTTTGGATTCGATTAGTGATCGGCTTCTGGAACCCCAAAAGCGTGGCTCATACGTTGACGTATGTTCACAGGTGACATGGGAGGACGTGCGGACGTCGTACGGCGCGAAAACACCCGGGTTTGTTACATGTTTTTGGAATAATATCGGGACTTGGCTATAAGCGCGTCCATATACTTTTGTTTTTTTTAAATATGACACCGTTGAGAGTATGGACAACATATATACACGTACACACACATCATACATAACGCTATCTTCCCAAAAGTATGTTCTCCCCCATCCAAATGACCAGAACCAGGTGTTGCAATTCCACCCATGGCCACAGGGGGATCAACAAACCTTGAGCTTTGTGAATTCCAGCGTGGAACTCTAATAGGGCGCCCCCCCGGGCAACAAATCCAGTCGGGTTTCCTTGCCACCTATCTTGAGAGGTCGCCCCCTATCTGCAGAGTCCATCACTACGGAACTCCAAACTTCACGTGGCCTTCAGATGAGCTCGAGAACGGTCTGCAGAGAGCTTCATGGTCCAGCAGCTGCATCCAAGCCGTACATGTAAAGCCCGCCCCCACTGGACTCTAGAGCTACCAATCGCGCTTCTCCAGCTGGCCATCCGATGGACGAGTCTGGTTTGGCGGTCGCCAGGGGAACGCTACTGGTCTGGTGGTTATGGTGTGGGCTTGTTCTTCAAGACCCTTGGTTGCTTTATGGGAACCGTTCCCAGGTGCACCAAGCAAGGTCCATAAAGACCTGGAGGACCTTCTCGTCCAACCTCACAAACGCGTTCTGGAAGAACTCCCAGAAACGTACTCCTAAACTTTGTGGACAGCCTTCCCAGAAGAGTTGAAGCTGTTCTAGCTGCAGAGGGTGGACCGACTTCATACTGACCCCTATGGATTAGGACTGGGATGGCACTTAAGCTCATACATGCTTCTCATGGAGCCACGATCCCATAATACTTCCCCCACCATGCTTGATGGTGTTCTCAGGGTCGTATTTTGTATTTTTCTTCGAGTTGAGGCCAAAGAGCTCAATGTTGGTCTCACCTAACCACCACCTTCTCCCGGTCTCTCTCGGAGTCATTGATATGTTTATCGGCAAACTTGACGTGAACCCTCGGGAGCAGAGGAACCTTGCAACGTCTCACTTCTCAGTGGAGCACCAATGGTTTTTTTGGAGACTGTGGTCCCAGGTGCCTGGAGATCCTCAACCAGCTCCTCCTGTGGAGTTCTTTGAGATGTTGCATGGAGCTCCAGGTAATGTACGTCTTCCACTTCAGTCGCCACCTTCTCATCCAGCTCCTTATGGCTTTGTAGCCCATTCCAGCGTTGTGTAGGTCAACGGTTTTCTCGCTGACATCATCAGACAGCTCTTTAGTTTGGCCCATGGTGGAGATGTTGGGAGTGGCACCGAGTCTGTTGGCAGGAGACCAGATACATCTTCTAGATTTGGATCCCAATATGTTTATGATGGACCCTCGTTGCTGATTGATGGTTTGTGGTGAACTGTGGTAGCTCAGGGCAGATGTTCTGATGTTTGATGTTCCGTGTGTTCCAGGCCCACTGCCTACATGCTGCTGTACAGAAGAACCAGTTCGGAGCAGCTGATGAGGGACTTAACTCTTGAATGAAAGCAAATGGTTCCTCTTGCCCAACCAGGGGAGAACGTCCTGAGATACCTGAGATCCATCGCTCGTTATTTTCCTAATATTTAATCAAAGTGGACTTTATATCATGAAATATAGTTTCTATAAATAAGTTTTTGCTTATAAGGGACGTAATGGTGTGTGTGTGTGTGTGTCTGTGTGTGTGGAACTGGTTAATTGTAATCTTTATAATACGTAATAAAACACGGAATGTTTTAAGGGATTTAAATTTGACGTCTAGCAGCTCAAAATGCTGCCATCGTGTGGTGAACGGCAGAATTACATAAATTTTGTTATGACTTATTTGTTCCGACGAGCCCAAAATAACACGACTTAAGACATTTAACATCGAGCAGATAAAGATAGTATTCAAATTGTGCCACCATGTGGTAAAAGGCGGAATTACATCCATTTCTTATGATTTATTTGTTCTGCCGAGCCCAAAATAACACGACTTTAGATGTGAATAATTTAAGGGATTTAAATTTGACATCCAGCCGCTTAAAATTTTTCCATCATGTGGTAAAAGGTGGAATTATATTATTGTTTTATGATCTATTTGTTCCGACGAGCCAAAAACAACACGACTTTAGACAAGAATGTTTTAAGGGATTTGAATTTGACGTCGAGCGGCTCAAAATGCTGCCATCGTGTGGAGAACGGCAGAATTACATACATTTTTTATGATTTTTTTATGAATATAATAAAAATAACACGACTTTAGACATTCAACGTTGAGCAGACAGATAGTTTTATAAGGTTGCCATCATGTGGTAAAAAGTGGAATTACCTTCTTAAAGTTTTAGGGTTTTATTCATTCTGCAAACCATAAATAGCACATTATAAGACTGACGTTGCGGGCCGTTTGGAATCTGATTGGTGGACTTTGGACACGCTCGGGTTACGGAGTTCTGAGTGGGTCATTCAAGTTCTAGTTTCTTTCCCAAACTGTTTCAGCATACAGTTGTCCAAAGTTGCCCGGCCATGTGCTGGATTTTGTCCGCCGTGGCAGTGATTTGACTCATATTTGATTCCTTAGGACCTTGGAACGCAGCCTGACTCTCCCGACCGGAGAGCGACAGATCCACATGTTTTCGAGGAACGGGAATTCTGCACACTCAACAGCTGTGCGGCTGCAACACACACAAAGAAATGGGTGGGTGAAAGAGTAAAAGTGAGAGAGTTCCAGAAGATGTTTGTAATGGTTTTGATGGTGTGCGTCGGTGCTCTGGGTCGATGTTTAACCAGGTTTCTGAATGCAGTCTTTGATGGAGGTCATCACCTTCTCTCTGCCGTCAGCACAGTGGAACTTCAGGAATGGCAACCTAACGCGAACACAGAAAGGCTGAGAGAAAATAGACCGTGGGAGAGTAGAGAAAGAGAGGGAGAGGTGCAGGACAGATATGGTAGTTCTTGCACTCAGACTACATTTTGGGTCGGGGGTTTGATGGGATTTACAAACGTAAAGAAACAAGAAGCTCAGACCTCATGATCCGTGATGTAGAGAACTGATCGACCCTGCAACACGAGCATGACACGACTGAAATGACCCCATCACCCAAACCAACCCAGTACCAAAACCAACCCAGTACCAACCAACCCAATCACCAACCAACCCCAGTACCAGAACCAACCCCATCACTAAATCAACCCCAGTACCAAAACCAACCCCATCACCAAAACCAACCCCATCACTAAAACCAATCCCATCACCAAAACCAATCCCAGTACCAAAACCAACCCAACCCCAGTACCAACTAACCCAGCACCAACCAACCAGCCGACCAGAACCAGCACCAACCAACCAACCAGAACCAATCCCATCACCAACCAACCCCATCACCAAAACCAATCCCAGTACCAGAACCAACCCCATCACCAAAACCAACCCCAGCACAACCAACCGACCTCAGTACCAGAACCAACCCCAGCACCGGCCAGATGCCTTCACCAACCAACCCCAGCAACAACCAACCGACCTCAGTATCAGAACCAACCCCAGCCCAGCCGACCAAAACCAACCCCAACACCAACCAACCCCATCACCAAAACCAACCCCAGCACAATCAACCGACCTCAGTAGCAGAACCAACCCCAGCCCAGCCGACCAGAACCAACCCCATCACCAACCAATCCCAGGACCAGAACCAAACCCAATACCAGTTGCTATACGACAAACATCTCGCATCATCCCCTCAAATCTGGCCATGCGCCAATCACTATACACCAAGCGCCTTGCGTCTTCCGCGCCAATCATCCTCTGCACCAATCGCTATATGCCAAGCGCTTTGGATCATTCCCTTTCGGAGATGTAAGATTTTGAATAAACGGACATTTACATTTTTATTTATATACATTCCGGTTCATAGATGGTGAACATCTGCCCCGGCGATCCGGAGGTCACATTGGAGGCCTGCTCTGAACATTCCAGCTGAATTCCAGGTGGTGTCGTTGCTTCGGCTCGCTGTGGGAAGTTCAGTTCAGGTCAACAAGAACACACTGCATGAGCTTCAGCGCTGAGACAAGCGGCACACGCAAGATACATCAACAACATCTCATCCGGTCTCATTGCCACTGGTCCGTTTTGGACGACGGTGTGCTGTTTACATTCGAGAAGGTTCTTCTGCTCCTGTATACGACCCAGACAGCAACCTCACCGTGGTGCTAAATGGTGGAACCATCATCCCCACACTGTCCATTAGGTGGAGTCACTCAGTATTTTCTGGAAACTCCAGGCAGAATGGAATTCGAACCAATAACGCCTAGCGCTGAGAGGAGAACATGCTAAGCCCCTAAGCCAGTTGTAGAAAATGTGGGCCAAGTTCATGTTTTCGATTTTTGGACCAGCTTTTGGTTCACATTTGGTTTGCCAGTGCCGTCAGTAGGCCAATCGCTATACACCAGAACTTGGACTCCACCCAGAATCTGGTTGGGGTCAGAATGCCAGGCTCACGTATGATACAGCAACCCTGGGGCAATGAGGGCTGAGGGCCTGGTTCAATGACCAACACTGGAAATGTTTGGTAGACTTGGGGTTTGAACTCCCACCTTCTAGATGAATGGCTCAACCCCCAAAAAGCTCCACCATCTTCTAAAGTTCTAATCTGATAGCTTCCTCAAAACTCCCAGACGTCCACGAGCTTCTCCTCCTGAGAATAATCTAGAACCTTACACCAGGATGGTGTAGGCAATAACAGGTTACTACCTTTGGACCTGTGTCATGTCATTATGTTCTTTACTCGCAGAGCTCCGAAGCGATCCGAGATTTCCTGATATGGCTGCCTTTCTCTGATTTCAGAGAGAACCGGATCCCGGGAGGCACAGTGGACAGGGATTAGGGACCGTGGCCGCTCTCCTCCTCTCTTTCCCGTTCTCTCTCACATGACAGGATCCATCCTGGCCCGCTCTCACTGACCTTCACCATGGAGAAGGCTCTCTGCCACTTTGCTGATGGGAAGAGTTCGGGACTTCCTCTTGGTTGACCCGCCAAGAAGGTCAGGATAGATTTTCCAGGGGGCGCTGGTTATTAATAGTCTGGATTTGAGCGCAAGCTGAACGTCCATGTGTGGGAACGTTTCAGAAGAGGGTTTGTGGCTGAACCGGAAGCTGGGATTCAGGAGAACAGACCAGAACCTGTAGAACTTGGTAGGGTTCGGTATACAACACCTACACGTTCCTTGTCCTCCCAGAATCCCCTTACGGTGATGCCTGTGGAAACGGGAGTTGAGTTGGACCTCGGCTTCTTCGAGACTTACAGCATACCCATAAAACCCAAAGCCCTCACTCACTCCCACCAGGGGAGCCAATCTGAAACAAGGGCCCTGACTGAATTGGGCACCTCCACACGTCCCACAAACTTCAAATTTGGCAGAGATGTCCAGAATTGTTTCTACATTCACCGAGATATCAAAAATTCCTAGAAATTCCCACGGGGGGCCCACCAGGGGACCCGATTCAAAATACAGGTCCTGCTTTCATTAGATATTTCCACTCACCTCACAAACTTCAAATTTGGCAGAGATGTACAGGACGACCTCTACACTCATAGGGATAACAAAAATTCCCAAAAATATTCCCACCGGGGGCCCACCATGGGACCCGATTCAAAATCTGGGCCCTACTCTAGCGATTGGCGTGTGGGTAGGTAGAGTCAACCTTTGCCCCGCCATGCCCTCAGTTCCGCCTCCTCTCCTACGCGATGTCCTTCATCCCGGCTGCCGTCACCGAAGGTTGAAGGGTCTTCATCAAGAACCCACACTGGCAACACATGGTGGACCTGGGGTGCGAACCTCCGACCCCGAAGCACACCCTACCTTGGACGTCCCACGAAATCCCATTTTTTGTAATGTCATGCCAAAATTTGTCCCATCCCAAGCCAAGATCAAAGGGTCCATGGATTAGGCCTACGGTCCAGAGCAGGGTCCGTGGGATAGTTATTTTCAGACAGTGGGTGGAATCCTGTTTATGGAATGCTGGGTAGTTGTACGTTGATGATGACCCATGAATCAGGAGGTTCTATGGACACACCGTCCTGCATTTTCCACACTCCTGGCATCGTGCGGCCCGTCCTCCAGGGGTTTTCACGGTGCATGATATGAAGATCAAAGTGGGTGGGTGGTGGACCACCCCGTCCTTGGCCGTTCCGGACCGCTAGCGCAGTTTCCTGCTGATAAGGCCGGTAACTCTTTGTACTCGCTTTGAGGCAAGGGGTCACCATTGGTGCGCACGGCTTCCTAGATAGCACAATTACTCTTAAGGGGTGAAGTCCCTGCAGATGGTGCTCCATAGACGTTGCTACCATGGACCATGGAACCTGCGGTGTCTAAGTGGGTTCAACAAATGTCATTGTCACTGTCGATGTCATTCTTGCTCCTAAGTCTCCATTTTTAAGGGTGGCCCCAGCGAGTCACCCGTTTCCACCTCGCCCAGTCCTCAACATCTTCTACTCAAACCCCAATCCTCCTCCTCTACCCCATCCATCTATCTCCTCTTTGACCTTCCTCTCGGTCTCCTGCCTGGGAGCTTCCTCCTCTGCACACCTCTGAACCATCTCAAACTTCTCCTCCCAAATTTCCAACCCCCTGGTGTTCCTCTGATGTTCTCATTCCCAATCCCGTCCATCCTGGTCCCACCTAAAGAACACCTCAACATCTTAATTTGAGCCACCTCCTGCAGCTTCCTGTCATGGCCACTGTCTATGGTTAGGGTTAGGGTTAGGGTTTTTCAGCCAGGTTTTTAGAACGTGGCATTGTTCAATGTTTCGGCGAGATGATCCATGGTTTTGTTTTTCTCTGCAGATCGTTCAGTGGTTTCCTCTTATCTTCCTCTGTTTGGGGATCAGAGGATATGAACTCATGCTAGAACCATCCCAGCTTATGTCACCACTCTCTCTCTCTCTCTCACACACACACATGTGAAGAAAACCCACAAGACCATCCACCGAACAATGTACATGCAGGACATTAATAGTATTGTTGGTGTATTAACATGCACTGTTCCTTTAAAAAATCATATCTCCAGGGTCCCCATGGCGACCGCTGGTTCGTGGAGGGAAGGGGTGGAGTGAGGAAGCGGCCAAAAGCAAAAACAGACACATCCTTTGGAAACTACCACTCAAAGCTGGAGGCCTTGACGACGGCCTGAAAAAAATGGTTCCACTTAAGCCGCCGGAGTTCCACACATTACACCGTCGCTTTGGAATGACGGCCTTCTCGGGTGAGAAGTTCCAGTTGCAGAGCCTCAAGACCCAGAAGGTCGGGGGTTGGGTGCAATGAAGGGTCACGACACCACGCTGGGACCTTACCAGATTAGTGCAGGATGCTGGAGATGGAGCTCCCAGGCAGGAGACCGAGAGGAAGGCCAAAGAGGAGATAGATGGATGGGGTAGAGGAGGACATGCAGAGAGGAGGAGGATTGGGGTTAGAGTAGAAGATGCAGATGTTAGAGTAGACGTTCGATGGTTCCTTCGTTATCGCCTCTCCAGGGTCACATCAAGGTCTTCCAGAGTACCAAGAAGGCGGAAACTTGGCATCGTGATTCCCTACCAAGTACTTTTCGCCTTCCGACGTTCCATGGTTTCTTCGTTATTGCGTCTACAGGGTCACATTAAGGTCTTCCAGAGTACCAAGAAGGCGGAAACTTAGCATTGTGATTTCCTACCAAGTACTTTTAGCCTTCCTACGTTAGATGGTTCCTTCGTTATCGCCTCTCCAGGGTCACATCGGGGTTGTCCCAAGTACCTACAAGGCCAAAACTTGGCATCGTGATTCCCAACCAAGTACTTTTCGCCTTCCGACGTTCGATGGTTCCTTCGTTATCGCCTCTCCAGGGTCACATTGGGGTCGTCCCAAGTACCTACAAGGCCAAAACTTGGCATCGTGATTCCCTACCAAGTACTTTCCGCTTTCCTACGTTAGATGGTTCCTTCGTTATCGCCTCTCCAGGGTCACGTTGGGGTCTTCCCACCTACAAGGCGGAAACTTGGCATTGTGATCACCTACCATCTCCTTGGCTAACCATCTTTTCATAACATGTTCTTGCTTGATTGTGCACTAGTTACCAAAGAGTTTCCATTTTCTGGCCATGGCTTCCTCCAGGTTCTCCGGTTTCCTCCCAAAGTTCAAAAAACATGGATTCAAGTCAAATTCAATGCTTTTAATTGCCCCGTATAGTGTGCCCAACGGATCCTGGGTGTATCTGCCCAGCGCCCGAGATGTTCTCCCCTAGACGGACATGCATTTTCTTTGTTTGATGTAAATGAGCCTGATTTGCATGTTGCTTTGTTTTCTTTGACAGCTGCTTTGTGGCGGGGTTTGTTCGCCGGTGATCCCTCCATCCTTTGTTCCTCCGAAACAGTTTGGCCCCGAGGGACGTAAACATATGGCACATTAAACCTGCACGCCGTCGGGGCAACCAGGTGTCCTTTCATAAACAAATCATCCTTGACGGTTGACATAACCTTTCATATTGAAAGTCAGGCAGCGTTCTGTATTTTGGCGAGATTTCCCAGGAATCCATCCAACCGGTCACTGACGGATACCGCAGTAAAATACTCTGCATCTTGTTCCTCTACGAGGGTCAAGGTGGGGTTCCCCATGCCCGTCCAGGGAGGAACGTCTTGGGCGCTGGGCAGATCCACCCAGGAGAGGGCGCCCTATCTAATCCATGGCTGGGCACTCACTATACAGCACTGGTTCCCGGTTCGAATCCTTATCTGAGTGGAGTTACCATGTCCTCCCCATGTCCTTGTGCGTTTTCTCCGAATTCGGTTTTCTCCCACAGTCCAAAAACATGGATTCAAGGTAAATTGAATGTTCTAAATTGCCCTGCATAGTGTGTGGGTAAGTAAGGGTGTGCCCAGCGATGGATTGGCGCCCTCTCCTGGGTGTATCTGCCCAGAGCCCAAGAAGTTCTCCCCTGGATGGGCATGGGGAACCCCACCATGACCCTCATAGAGGAATAAGCGGAAGATCATGGATGAATTCATTAATTTAGATGAAAAAGGGTGGGATAGTGGTTAGCATGTTCTCCTCTCAGCTCTGGGAATTCCGGGTTCGAATCCCAAGCTGGGTGGGGTTTCCATGTCCTCCCCGTGTGCGCGTGGGTTTTCTCTGGGTTCTCCAATTTCCACAGTCCAAAAACATGGATTCAAGGTAAATTGAATGCTCTAAATTGCCCCTATAGTGTGTGAGTATGTGAGTAAGTGTGTACCCAGGGAGGGATTGGCGCCCTGTCCTGGGTGTATCTGCCCAGCACCTGAGACGTTCTACCCCTGGACCCCTGGATGGGCATGGGGAACCGGCGGCATGGTCGCATAGTGGTTAGCATGTTCTCCTCTCAGTGCTGGGGATTCCTGGTTCGAATTCCGATCTGGATGGAGTTTCCATGTTCTCCCCGTGTCTGCATGGGTTTCCTCCGGGTTCTAGGGTTTCTTCTCACAGTCCTAAAACATTGATTCAAGGTAAATTGAATGCTTTAAATTGCCCTGTTTAGTGTGTGTGTGTGTGTGTGTGTGTGTGTGTATGTGTATGTGTGT
>JAOUQT010320956.1:0-14170 GCA_025769995.1 Xyliphius kryptos | reverse complement strand
GGAAAAGGTTGACACGCTGTGGCGACCCCTGATAAAAGGGAGAGGCCGAAAGAAGAAGAAGAAGAAGACAAATGCACGCTCCACACGAGATACAGGAAAGGAAATGAAATGTCAATCAGTAACAAACTTCACCCAAATGACGATGGGTTTCCTTATGAGTCTGGTTCCTCTTAAGGTTTCTTTCTTTTTTCAGGGAGTTTTTTCTTGCCACTGTTACTCATCTGGGATAAAATGTCTCTGTAAATCTGTAAATTCTTTGGGACAACATCCATTGTTAAAAGCACTTTATAAATAAAATTGTATTGAATTTAATTGAAACTGCCAAAGCCAGTGAAATTCACAGGTGGCATTTGGGGTGGCCAATTATAAACAATATGTACAGTATGTCCCTGTGTTATTGTGTTATTGTGTGTACATATTGTGTGTAATTTCTAAAGAATTACAATTCATTAACATCATGCTCATTCATTCATTCATTCATTTTCTGTACTCGTTTTATTCTAGTTTTTTTTTTTGTTTACCGGTGCCCACCTAGTAACAAGGACAGGAACAGCCCTAAACTGGGCGTGCACACACACACACACACACAATCACATGCACACACTAACAAGCAATTTAGAGACACAAATTGATCTATCATACTTGAATTTGTAATGAAGAAGGACACCCGGAGAAAACTGGCGGGAACACAGGGAGAACATGAAAAACTCCACAGAGAAATTTCCTGAGTTGCCCCACCTGGGACTTAAACTCGGGATCTTCTTGCTGTGAGGCCACAGCACTATCGACTGTGCCACCGTGCTGCCCAGTAACATCATGTTATAGATGAACAATATAAGAACAGTTTTTTCCCCAAATCCTGTTAGGAAGATGAATTGGTTATTCATTCATTCATTCATTTTCTATACCAGCTTAGTTCTAGTTTTAGGGTCACTGGGTAGCCGGTGCCCATCCAGGGTGCTAATCCATCATAGGGATCAAAAACACACTAAAAGCATTTTGAAGACACCAATTAACCTATCATGCGGGAGGAAACCGGTGTACCTGGAGAAAACCCACACGAACAAACTCCACACAGATATTTCCAGAGTCGCCCCACCTGGTGCTTGAACCGGGGATTTTCTTGCTGTGAAGCCATAGCACTGTCCAAGGCACTACCGTGCCTTCTGGATTGATTAACCCCAGCTAAATATTCTACTTATAAATAATTTATAAAATATAATAATTGTTACTTTATTGATCCTGTAGGGAAATTCGTTCTCTGCATTTAACCCATTCCAGGGCTGAACACCCAGAGCAGTGCACTGCTCCCATTGAGGTGCACAGGAAACAGTTAGGGGTTCTCCATGATTTACCTAGAGTGGGGTTTGAACCAACGATCTCCTAGTCCCCAGCCCTTTACTCTAATCCATTAAGACTGATCACCAAATGCATTTTCAGTGA
The DNA here is from genome assembly GCA_025769995.1 of Xyliphius kryptos. Classification (NCBI taxonomy): domain Eukaryota; kingdom Metazoa; phylum Chordata; class Actinopteri; order Siluriformes; family Aspredinidae; genus Xyliphius; species Xyliphius kryptos. The sequence continues at coordinate 12,727 of JAOUQT010320956.1, read as the reverse complement.
CAATATTCACTGTCTATGGTGAGGAACAAAACTCAAGCTTCAGTACAGTAGGAGACCTTGGATTACGCAGAACATGATTGATCAATCCCAACAGGAAACAGTATAGGAGATCAGGAATTCAAACACACAGTAGGTGAAAGTCAGGTGAGTTATGATTTTAAAAATGAGGACATTCTTGAAGAGTGAGTGGGACACACCTTCTCTGATACAATTTGGTAGCTTGCTCCATCATTAAGGAACCACATGAGAACAGTCTGGAATGAAATTAATTGCGGTGAGTAATGGGGTGGTAATACCAGATGACTTTTCGTGGAGGAACACAGAAGCCAAAAATGGAGCATATACGTAGAGATCAGGGCAATGAATGCAGACCCATAAGCTACTCTGTAGGGAAGTGACTTGAATTTTGCCATGAACACATGGGACGACCTCAACCGCTCTTAACACTGATTGATTTTGCATGAACTGAATACTAAATACATCCAGGTCTCCTTGCCCAGAAGCAGGACCAAACCTAAATAATGTTCTTCATGAGGGGCATGGTGGCACAATAGCTAGTGCTAGTTCTTTGCAGCAAGTAGGTCCTGGGATTTATTCCACAATGATCTGTGTGGATTTTGCATGTTCTCACCGTGTCCGTGTGGATTTCCTTCTGGTTTCATCCCTGGTTCAAAGATGTGTGCTAAGCTATTATTGTCAGTGTGTGGGAGTGTACGCTCTACTGTGAAGTGGCACCCATTCTTCACTGCACCCTGTGACAATAATTTCAGGTGTCCACAATCGTGGCCGTGTATTATTATTTTTTTTTTTGTCGTTTACATTTTCCCTGCCATCAGGGACTGACACAGCAAGTCACTCACATTGCCGAAGTAGCACATATTTTATTCCGGCTGCCCTTCCTGATGCAACCTTCACCCTTTCAGGCTTAGGAACAGACAATTTAGCGTCTCCGTTTCAGCTAGCATGCATGTCTTTGGTCTGTGGGAGTTACCAGGTCTTGGTCTGTGGGATTAAACTAAGGTCTTTCATATTTACAAAATTATACACGTCCTGACAATTTCAAAAATGCATTACACTGACAAATCACTGGATTAGGAACACCTGGCTAATAAAGGATTAGTGCATGGCCCTAAAGGTGGCTAACATCCTCCATACACTAACCCGTGACCGCTGCAGCAGTTCACTAATTCGACACTGGTCTCTCGATCAATTGCACTTGGTCAGTCACTGTGTGACTTTCAGATGGATTTTTTGGTGATGGTCCCTCCAAATGGTCCCCTCTATCTATCTATCTATCTATCTATCTATCTATCTATCTATCTGTCTGTCTGTCTGTCTGTCTGTCTGTCCACCCGGGGGAGCCCAGGTCGCTCGGTTTCCTATAATTTCAGTCGATTGTGATGTAACAATTTAGGAAGCCATTTGCCAGCCACGTGTTCCTAATCAAATTATCATTAAGTTTGTATGTTTAGGGTCCTGGTTAATTAATAGTAATAATAATGATAGTCATAATTATATAAATCATTATAAAAATATATTTTTGCTCGGTTGTGTTGGTATGATTGAAAGCGTCTGAATCACAGTTTAACCACAAGGTGTCGCTGTAAAACACAAACACGCCGCTCTCATCGTTTTATTGTGTTCAGTATTAAACGTGTTAATTTTTTTTTTTTTGCACTAACTTCTAATAATGTTTCTGTCAGGGAAACTTCAAAGCGTTCAGAAACTCCGTGGTGGGATTTTATTGTGATATATGATTAATCCACAGTGATGATTATACAGTACAGGTGTGTCAATGATTCATAGAGGAAGTGTGTGTGTATGAAACAGCAGGGGCAGTGCCAGTATACAACTGACTGCTCTTTCGGGATCTACTCACACTCACTGTACTTTCTGCTCCCCTCTGGACACTCAAACTGTGGATCCCGGGAACATTTACTGGACACTGGGTTTACTGGGAATATGATCATCTTCAGGCTGGGATTGCTTTGCTTCCATTGTGCTGGTGGGTGCACCTTGTATTTCTTTCATCATGTCTACAAAAAGACGTCCTAAATGTCTTCACATCATTACGGATGGACGTTTTAATCTGTTATTCTGATGAATTACTTTAAAAAAAATCACTAGATTGGCTCAAGGCACGCACGCGCGAACACACTTTATTAGTTTCTAAATTTGTAGGAAGATCATCACAGAATTATTGATTCTATTTAAAAAACTTCTGCATCTACACACTGTTTATAAACATAAACCTAAACTTTATCAGTCATCAGTAAGCAATGGATCGACAGCTGGATGATCACTGGATTTGGAACACCTGGCTAATAACGGGTTGATCCACTATTTTGATAATTACACCACCCATGACGTCGGGGAACTCAACGAACGCACAGGGTGCCAAGCATCCTTCAAATGCAAGTCGACCCATGGGCCACTATAGCAGCTCCACAAGTTTGACCACACATGGCTCCTTTGGATGTTTCTTGATCGTTCCCTCCTCCACTCTTGGTTGTACACGTAATATCATTCTATTGGATCAACCCACAAGTGCAAATATTGCTGAAACCCTGGCACCACACCTCTGGTCTCCAACTATCTGTTTAACTGCCAAGATGGCTCAAGTCTTCCGGTTGATTCATATCTGGTAAATGTTGATTGTATGATATCTGCCAGGTGTTTCCAATCCAGTGAGCGTTCACGTCCCTTTGCGACCAAGCAAATTGACCTGCACACACCTGAAAACTGGTACGACTGTTTGCAGTTCTCCTCCAGCTGAGTGTATGTGCTCCCCGGAATGAGAGTGTGAAGCCTGCAGTGACGGCAGGGAAACATCTGCACACTTCAGCTGGTGGGCAAACTCCATGCAATGTCACCGCAATGGACAAACATCATCCAGATGACAACTCTGTGGAATATGAGGACGAATATCCCAGAGGTAAAGTCCAGAGGTGTCTGTCTGTCTGTCTGTTCATCTATCTATCTGCATGTCTGTCTGTCTGTCTGCAAATCTATCTATTTGTCTGTTTGTCTATCTCTGTTCAATTTTTTTCTGGCTTCCATCCATCCGTCTACCTTAGATGTCTGTTTTTCTCTATATCTCTTAATTTGCACATCCTTCCTCCATTAGAAATTTTAAAACGCTCACTCATATAGGATTCCTGTATTTATCCAAAGGAACGCATCCAAAGGAATTTTCTTCCATATGGAAATGATATCCATGTACAATCATCCAGTTTGGTTCATGTGTGGCATTTAATTTATCCGGATTGTGCATTATGTGCATTATTTAATAAAAGAACACCATGTCGATTTTATTACAAAATCGGTGCAAAATCTAAATTTTTTTCACAAGTGGGTCTAAATAATTCTGACCTCCATATTTATGTTCAGATAAATCCCAGGGAAATGTGAAATGTAATATATGATGATACTATTGCGGCTAATTTAAGTAGACATCATCAAATGCACTTAATGAGAATTCTTTAAATAACTGCCAAGTAGTTGATACCCCCGTCTGTGCCCTGGTAATGAGCCAAATGTGGGTAATGTAATGTGATGTGTCCCCAGTGGTGTATTAACTATTACAGTTTTTATTTGTGGGCTCGGACGCTTGCGAAGTGTGAAGCATTGTTGAAGTCTTTTCTTTGTGTATTCCGTCTGTCTTCTAAAAACAAACAGTACCATGAATTTGTGTCTGTGGTGGCATCCCATCCGGGGTGTATATCCCATGACACAACAACCCTGACCAGGTCAAAATAATAACTTACATGAGTATAACCATATACTGTATAAATAAGTATTTACTGTGATTTCTTGACTTAGAATAATTTCTTTTTTTTTTCCACAGTTGCATTTTCAACAAAGCCTAAAGGTTCCTCAGTGACCACAATAAAGGGTCAAAGGAAGGGCAGAGATAGAAATAAGAACCTCTGCCTGAGGAAAAAATACAGAAATTATTGCGTCCATGGCATTTGCCAGTACTTGGCAGAAATAAATCATACGTCTTGCGTGTAAGTACATAACAACATAACGTTTACGAGGGTGAGTCAAAAATGATCGGCTCTTCGGTTATATAAAAAATTCTGTTGGCTATATTGTCTCCTGCAGTGCATGTTTTAATAAAAGAAGAGCAGCTTGCAATGATTAGGTAGATATTTATCGAAGAACGGAGATGTACACTGTATTGCCAAAAGTATTTGCTCACCTATCCAAATTATCGGAATCAGGTGTTCTAATCACTTCCATGGTCACAGGTGTATAAAATCAAGCACCTAGGCACATGCAGACTGTTTTTATAAGCGTTTGTGAAAGAACGGGTCGCTCTCAGGAGCTCAGTGAATTCCAGCGTGGGACTGTGATAGGACGCCACCTGAGTAACAAATCCAGTCGTGAAATTTCCTCCTTGCTCCTAAATATTCCACAGTCAACTGTCAGATGTATTATAATAAAATGGAAGTGTTTGGGAACTGCAGCAACTTAGCCACAAAGTGGTAGACCACGTAAACTGACGGAGCGGGATCAGCGGATGCTGATGTGCATAGTGCGAAGAGGTCGCCAACCTTTTGCAGTCAATCACTACAGACCTCCAAACTTCATGTAACCTTCAGATTATCTCAAGAACAGTGCGCAGAGAGCTTTATGGAATGGGTTTTCATGGTCGAGCAGCTAAATATGTGAGCAAGGCTGGTGAGCGAATACTTTTGCCAATATATGTTTTTTCAGGTAGAATTGAGTATGACTGGATAGAGAAAGATCACACAAGTGTCAGCTGTGAAGAAGGACGCCCGTCCATATCCACGACTGATTACAACATGCGTGATCTAGCGAGCAACAAATTGTGTTGGACAAAGGAATCAGCTGGATTGCCTAAGCAGCAGTCCTTTACGTCGTTAAATATCCTTGACCGCGGTGCATTCATGGTTCGTAGCTTCAGATGACGGAATATGAAAGCTTGCTGACAGGTAAACACTTGAAAAGCAGGAGATTATTTTAAAAAAATGTTGTTTTCTACAGGTGGCAAGGTGGCGCAATAGATGGTGCTGTCACCTCATAGCAAGAAGGACCCGAGTTCGATCCATGGGCGGGATGACTCAGGAAATGTCTGTGTGGAGTTTGCATGTTTTCCCCACACGGGTTTTCTCTGGGTGTTCCGGCTTCCTCCTGCATTCCAGACATGCATGCTAGGTGTCTCTAAAGTGGCCCTTAGTGTGTTAAATGTGTGTGTGTGTACTACGATGGATTGGCACCCTGTCTAGAGTCGTTCCTACCCAGAGTTACTGGGTGGGCACCATGTACCTTGTGACCCTGTGTGGATTAAGCAGAAGAAAATTAATAAAAGACAGACAGAGCTCAGATAACTTTTGACTCATCCTCATAAAAAGCAAGTTATAAGTTTATTGGTCAAAGATTAAAACGCTATATTTCGGCCCTGTGTCTGATAATTGTATATACTGTATTTGTAGATGTGAGGCAGGATACTCGGGCGAGAGGTGCCATCTCTTCATCCTGCCTGTTGGCAAAGAACCCGAAGGCAACAGTCACACCACGGCTCTTGTGGTCATAGCAGTTGTTCTGTCCTTGATGTGCCTCACTATCATCGGCATCTTACTTGCATTAAGGTTAGTCATGTTGCTGTATTAACTCTTCATCTATTTATATCACTATAGTTGTCTAAAATAAAGTAAATGTGCCATAGATGTCAAAAAGAGGGTGAAAGTAGTGTTGACAAGAAGGTCAGACTACAGTCACTGCCTAGTAGTGAGGAAAAAGCAAAGTAAGTGTTCGGCATGCCATAGTACTCATAATACACAGAACGATCACTGACCTAGGAATACTTAGAGTGTGGCATAATCATATCACCCACATTGGTTGTCACAAGCAGGTCTCATGTAAGTTGCTGACCTGTCCAGTGCACAGCAATAGGCTTGATATTCTTTAGCCATGGATAGTTGGAGATAGTTGGAGCCTGGAGGTCTGGTGAGAGTGTTTTTGCAAGGGATGCACTTATAGGCTGTTTTAATACACCCGCTCATCCAAAAGGCGAGAGTTAAACTAGTACGGCAAACTGACGGGGCTAGTGCAACGGCATGCGATTATCATGGACAGCCTAGTGTTCCTATTCCAGTGATGGTTCTGTTTAGAATACGGATTGTGGATTATTTACTTGTTCTTTTTTATGATTTAGATTAAATACTAATGGCTATTTGCTTATTTTTTTTATTATAATAGAGACACAAACCAGTGGCTCGTTGAACATGCTGGCTACCACCGCGAGACATCCTGTCCATGCTGAGGAGGTAAAACTGTAGCATCATACCGTCTCTGGACGAAGACTTGAGGAGAACTATGAACGTTGATTTTAAAATTGTAGACCACATCTATGGGTCCGTGTAGCTCTGAAGACGAAGAACATAGGAAAGCAAGAACGTCACTGAATGTAGTTCTGTTACAATTTTTACAAATATTTATTTTTAAAGGATACTTGAGCACTATGAGGTCAGTCGAGTCAATGTATTTATTAATGTATTAACTATTTATTTTGTCCAGTAATAATTATGGACTACGTTACTGAATGCACTGCAAGTTTCTCAGATGCCGTGGGCAGCCGGGAATCTGTTAAACAATGATGCGTTGTCTGTGTATTACATGTTGAGTATGGGGTGGTGCAGTGGATATTTATGTGGCCTCACAGCAAGAAGATCCCGGGTACAGTCCCCAGGTGGTGCGACTCGGAACATTTTTTTGTGTGGAGTTCTCTCAGTGTTTGCGCGTTTTCTCCGGCATTTCAAAGACATGCATTATAGATTAATTGCCCGTTAGTGTGGGATTGTGTGTCTGTTTGCGCCCAAGGATGGATTGGCACGGCTTCCCCGTGACCCTAAAACTAGGAGTAAGCGGGTATAGAAGATGAATGAATGTTGAATATGAACCATAAAACCATGAGCATTGAGTTGCTTTTTTTCTGAGTGTAATGAAATATACTATATACACTTACTGGCCACTTTATTAGGTACAATTGCTTGTTAACACAAAGATCTAATCATCCAACGACTTTTCCGCAACTCAATTCATTTATGCATGTCAAGGTTGCCAAGATAAACTTATGAAGTGCAAACCAAGCATCAGAATTGAGAAGAAAGGTTTTTTTTAAGTAACTTTAAACGTGGCATGGTTGTTGCTGCCAGAAGGTGCTGGTCTGAGTATTTCAGAAACTGACGATCTACTGGGATTTTCACACACAACCAGCTCTAGGGTTTACATAGAACGGTCCAAATAAGAGACAATATCCAGTGAGGGGCAGTTGTGTAAATGAAAATGCTTTGTTACTATGCCTTGTCAGAGGAGAAAATGCCTTGTCAGAGAAGAATGAGCAGACTGGTGATAGATGATAGAAAGGAAACAGTAACTCAACCTCTGGTTACAACCAAGGAATGTAGATACCATCTCTGTTGAAAGTATGATACGAAGAATTAAGGCAGTTGTGAAGGCAAAAGAGGGTCCAACATTTTACTAGCAAGGTATAGCTAATAAAGTCACCCATGAATGTGTGTGTCTGTATATATTTCATGACAAGAAACTACTATATTAGTGTTATATAAGGCTTATAGTTATTGTTTTATTTCTAAAAATTCAAAATTCTAAGTGGAAAGCAATCACTGTATAAATAAATAAATGCACATGTAAGTTTTTTTATTGTTCTAATAAATAATATATACTTTTTTGGTCGTAGAGTACTTCACATATAAAATATCTGATTTGTTTCTTTATTTATCCATGTTTATATTTATTTAGTTTCATATTAATACATTTCTATATTTATTTCCCTATTTCCACATTTCTGTTTTTAACAGCTTTTATAAAGGTGGGATTTGGAAAGTGGGAATAAAACCTCCCACCTAATTATCATGGAGAAAATGGAAATGTGGATATACAAAATTAAATACATTTAGTAATGTGGAATAATAATTCATCAAACTTGTATAGTGCCTTTCAAGATACCCAAGGACGCTTCACAGAAATGGGTGAGGTAAAGATAGATGGGTTAAACAAGGATAAGTGCAGTGAAATATCCAAATGTATATAAAAAATAAGAGTAGACAAATAAAAATGATATAAATAAATGAATGAGGCTTATTTTAATGTGTCTAGATACAGTGTGTGAACCCTTTAGAATTTCTGCATATGATCTAAAACTTAATATTTACAAGTCGTAAAAGTAGATAAAGAGAAGCCTGTTACACAAATGAGACACGAATATTAAACTTGATCATTTATTTATTTATATATTGAGGAAAATGATCCAATATTCCATATTTGTGAGTGGAAAAATATGTGATCTACTAGGATTAGTAGTTCATTTCAAGGTAAAAAATAGACAGATTGTGTACAAATGGAGGAAAATCATGACCATCACCGCCCCCAGTAGTGGTCAGCCAACAACGATCACTCAAAGAACAAGGCGTGTAATAGGTGGTGATGTTACAAAGGACCCCAGGGTAACGTTTAAGCAACTGAAGGTCTCTCTCACATTGGCTATTGTTATTGTTCATGAGTCTACCATCAGGAGAACACTGAACTTGATGGCAGGGGTGCAAGGAGAAAGCCACAGCTACTCAAAAGGAACATTTCTCCTTATCTGCAGTTTGATAAAGATCACATGGACAAGCCAGAAGACAAGTGTTTTGTGGACAGATGAGACTAAAATAGAACTGTTTGTTTTAAATGAACATTTCTGAAGATGTTCTTAACGGGTACAGCTTTCAAGCTGTAGCTCAGTAGGTAGAGAGCGTGCTGCTGCAAAATGCCAGGAGCAAAAGTATCAGGGGTTTGACTCCTTGGGTTTGAAACTGCTGAAAGTACGATGCTCAATCAGCATATTCTTTTTTCACAGAGCACATCTGTGCAGCCAACCATTGCAATGTAATGAAATTTGTTTATTTATAATTATTTAATCAGCTGTACGGTGGTGCTGTGGATAGTGCTGTGGCCTCACAGCTAGATGATCCCGGGTTCGAAACCCGGGTGGGGCGACTCTGTAAATTTCGGTGTTCCAAAGACATGCATGCCCCTGACTCTAAACTAGGATTAAGCGGCTTTAGAAAATGAATCTCCATATTCATTCTCCATATTCATTCTCCATATTGTATAACTGGGCGGCACAGTGGCGCATTGGATAGTGCTGTGTCATCACATTAAGAAGATCCCCGGTTTCAGCCCCGGGTGGGGAGATTCTGGAAATTTCTATGTGGAGTTTACATGTTCTCCGTTTGTTCGCGTGAGTTTTCTATAGTTACTCCAGTTTTCGCTCTGTCTAACATTGTACCTACCATCATGCCCAGAGTTGCCGGGTGGGCACCGGCTTCCCTGTGACCCTAAAACTAGGATTAAAATGAATGAATGATCAAAATGGCAGCTTTGTTAAGCTACTTTTCAATTCACACGCTGTGTGAGGTAAAAGAATAAAAGGTAATTATTTTCTTATTTATCTGTTGTGTAAACTGTATGTGGACGAATACAATTTGAAGTTTTGCTGGATCAGGTTTTAGAAGTCTCCTTAGTCCTTACTTATCTAATGAACATCGATGACATTAATTTTTGAACACTAAGATGAAAGTGGAAATATGCGTATCGGGATAGAACCAGGATCTACTTGCTATAAGGTAATAAGCGCTACCCTTTGCACCAGCTTGCCGCAAGCATAGACAAAGCCAGGTCTGATTTTAAAATAATTTCTCACAAGATACACATTCACTCATCTATCATACAGAAACAGTTCACACTCAATGATTTCATAAATAGTGTACTTCTCAGTACATTTATACACTCTCCGTCATCACCACAAAACACTTTAAAGGAAGTATTGAAATCAAAACATTACAGTGATGCACTGACACGCACACAAGGTGGTTTATTATTGAGTAGAGTGCCAGATTAACTAAACTAGTGGATGTGGATCTGTCAACACAGTCAAAAATAAAAATATATGAACATTTTGTTGAAGAATTTGATCATTTAAACTTGTTCTTTTTTATAATTTTCACTGGAATATTAATTCTAAAAATCACCAGGACAGAGGAGCTGTTTATTTAGGAAGTGAGTTTGTCCTTATCTTGTATCTGCAGAGAAAATTTAGAGATCTTTAATTTTTTTCTCATGATGCACAAATTTCTAAACGTCTGAGGTGCTTAGTCTTTGAGTTAAAAGCAAGCAGAAGGACAGGAACAGATATGCACTTTAAGGAAACTTATCTGATGCTTAGTCTTATCTGATGCTTTATTGGAACAAATAAACTGACTTTTTTATAATAATAATAATAATATCTTCATGAAAAATGATGAAATGTGAGTAGTGGCAGTAATGATCATATGACTATTTAAACCAAAATAGGAATTTGGCTACAGAGAAGTTGGGTAAACTACATGCTACTGCCATGTGGCTGAATTAGGTACAGCAGGGTCTTTTTTAAATCATATTACATTAGCACCTCATCATTACCTTGTCACCTTGTTGTCACTCCGTCCTCAAAACTGGTTGTAAGTCTTATCTCAAGACAAACCTGGCATATTAGTTAGAAAACAGAATGGTCATTGCATTAGGAATAACTGGCTAATAACACGCTGGTCCAATCGTTTTTCCCCAGTTGTTTTGTTCTGCAGCAGCTCCAGCAGTTCATGTCAAATATCCCCTCTCTGAACAAACGTGTCAACTGGTTGGTTCCTCCACACTTGGTACACTGGTAATACCATCGCATACGAACAGATCACAAGTGAAGCTGTTACTAAAACCCTCACACACACACAAACTTCTGAACTCCCAATACCTCTTCATGCTCAAAATCATTCTGTCTAGCCAGAGCTGTTAAATCTGCTGTACAGTGAACAGATCTACATCTGACTTATATATGCCTATGTAAATAACACTCCCACCCACTCCCCAGTAGTTCGGCATCGTCATGCCCTCCTGAGTTTCATTTCTAAAATAAATGACTTGGAGAAGATAAAGTGCTCCAGCTGTTATGGTAAAGAGTGGTGGAGGTTGTAATCTACGACAAAGATAATCGGAAGAAGAAGAATAAGAAACTAAATGTTATATGCTCTACGCATTCAGTATCTCTCAGTGTGGATTAACATTCTATCCCTCAAACAAGATCATCATTTGATCAATAACTTATTGAATTATTGATGAATAGTTCATGAAACCATACTGAAAACACACACATTGAGATGATTTATAGATAAAAACACACTCACACACTGTTATTGTTCAGTCCTCACTATTTGAATGTACCTATTTGAAACTATAAAGACAGCAAAAAAATTAGTTTAATTTTAAAATTTATATAAATGGTTTAAATGCAAAATGCTTTATTAAAGAAGTTGCTCTTGTATATATTTATTGTCAAAAGACAAGCGTGTAGATCAGGTATTGTAAACATGAACTGCCTAGGTCTGTTCGCATTCCAAACTGGAATTTTATTTATATTAAAAACAAACATGAACGTATCAAATCATATATTCAGTTCAATTAAATTTTATTTATAAAGTGCTTTTAACAGTGGACATTGTCCCAAAGCATCTTTAAAGAAACGTTTTATCCCAATGAGTAACGTTGGCAAGGAAATGCTCCCTGAGAAATTAAGAAACATTGAGACCAGACTCATAAGGGAACCCATCCTCATTTTGGTGTTACGATACAATCTGTATACATCTAATACATAATTCTATAACTAACAATAATATATAACATTAATATAACAATAATCATAATACAATAAAATATAACATATACATAACTTATAATGCATAATTCTATAACTGAAAACTAATAAAAAACCTAAAATAAGTATGTCAGAAAATTTAAATATTACATTAAACCCAATACAAAAAAAGGATTTTTAGAAATTCTGGCCAACTGAAAAGTTGTCAGTCTGTGTGTACCTTATGTGTATAATATACAAGTTTTATAAAAGAGCAAAAGTATATTATAGTCAATAAAAAATTTGACCGGAAACCAGTGCAGTGTAGTTCCTTTAGGATATAGTAAAGATTCTGGCTGCTGCATTCTGGACTAATTGCAGTTTGTTTATGTACGGGAACAACCAGACAACAGGGCATTACAATAATTCAACCTAGAGGTAACAAAAGCATGGACAGGTTTTTCTGCATCATTCAGTTCCAGTATATTTCTGATTTTAGCAATGTTTTGAAGATGAAAAAATTCTAACCTGGTGGTATTATCAACATGAGATTTAAATGAAAGTCTAGAATTAATAATTACAAGGTCTTTTACAGCTGGAAATGGTGTAATGCAGAGATAATAAAATATCAGAAACTTTAATTCTAGCTGCCTGTGGTCCAAATACCAATACTTTGGTTTTTATTAGAATTAAATAAAAGAAAATTGTTTAACATCTACTGTCTAATGTCCTTTACACATTCCTCAACTCGAGTAAATTGGTGTCTCTCCTCAGGATTGTCTGACACATATATCTGTGTATCATCAGCATAACAGTGAACGTTGATATTATGCATGCAAATAATATTACCCAGAGGTAGCATATATATAGAAAATAGTAACGGGCCTAAGACAGAACCTCGTGGGACACCAAACTTTACCCTACTGCTCATAGAATAGCGGTCATTTACATCTAAAAATTGATAACGGTCAGTCAAATAAGACCTGAACCATGACAGGGCTGTTCCTTTAATTCCAACAACGTTTTCTAGCC
>JAOUQT010320926.1:0-14172 GCA_025769995.1 Xyliphius kryptos | reverse complement strand
ACATGATGAGCAAGTTAGCTGGATGTTAAGCTTTCACAGAGACGCACACACTGTGGACGAGTCGAGTGACAGGCTACGTGGTGAAAAGAATGAGGTGAAGAATGACTGAGACTGTGTGAGTTAAAGGCAGTGATTTCTTTTCGTGTCTCACTGAAGACTAAAGAGTTAATATTTACATCCCGCTTTGTAAATACGGGGCGGGGCGTCAGCGGCAGCTTTGGGCATGCGTAGTAAGGGTCTGCTCTGAGAGTGAGTGTTGTGGGGCGGGGCTCACGGCAGCACCCGCCCCAGCCCTGCCGCTGAAGCCTACAGAAAATCGTAGCCTATGAGCGTGTGTGTTCAGGGTCTCCAAAAGTGTCTAATAACACCACAAAAAGTCGCTAAATTTGTCACTAGTCGCTTTCTACTACAAAACGTCGCTAGAGGGTCTGAAAAGTCGCTAAATATAGCGACAAAGTCGCTAAGTTGGCAACACTGGTTTTTGATCTTAAACGTCATGAACAAGGGAGCTGTCGCGATATTTGGACTCCGCGTCTTTGTTTAGGAAACGTCGCGTCCACTCTCGCGATGTTTGGCTGTGCACGTGACTTTTCTGCGTAGGCTTCACGGTAGATGAATCGGTTTGTGTGAGTCGCGTTGTGAGAGTATGGTTATATATGTATGTTATATATGTATATTATAGAATCATATCGTGTTTAGATATAACCCGAGGGGAGTATGGAGACAGGCTCGAACTGTCGCTCTCCCAGGGAGGAGGGAGAGTTGGAAGACGGAGAGATTTGTGACGATGAACCAGAAAATAAACAGCAGCAGATTCGGTGGCCTACAGCACGACGGAGACCGCACACATCCACGCCGAGAGGCCCAGCCTTCAGACCTGCAGCCTTCCCACCGAGTCCCTGCGTCTCGGAGCGGCCGGACATGCTGGCGTCTCGAACCTCTTTTTGGGAGCGCAGTCACCGAGCTCTCGGTAAATTCCGATACCAGGACAGAGTGATGCAGAGCCGGCCGGAGAGAGCGACTGGCACCGGGAGAGGCAGGAACCCCCACCGCAGAGAGTCTCTAAATTGGAAACGTATCCTTTACCTCCATCAGTCCGTGGTTTTCTATCTCTCAAATCGTAGACAAGTATACTTTAAAATCTCACACCTTAATTTCGATCCATACTGATTAAAATTAATTCAGTACAGAGTCACCGTTATACAGGATGGCCCACGAAAAAGTCAACTTTATTGTCAGAACTGAATTATGTGCAGGACACACACAGTAATGATATTGCATTTCTTCAGACCCACGATGCAGTAATCACTTTTTCACACATTAAATAAAACATTAAACATTTAACGTTTTGTACATACTAGTTAAAAAGATGTTACTAATAACCCGAGGAGTAGAAATGTAAAGTGACATACCTTGGTTGAGCTCAGTGATTATTTTAGTAAAGTAAAAGACAGTGGTGCGAATATATGCAAACACTACTAATTAAATGAGCATATAAATTTGTATCTGGTTTGTGGATTTTAGGTTCTTAAAACTGTGGAAGTCAGTAATGAGTTTGTGTGTTATGTGTTTATGTGGAATTAATAGTTTTGAGTTGTGTGTTAAGTGGCTAGGAGAAAAAGCAGACATATTAAATGGGCTTCTTGTACAGTAATGAAAATGCATTTCCTTAGATCCACGGTAAGATAAGATATGCTGTTATTAGTCCCACAATGAGGAAATTCACATTCTCAGCAGCAAAGTGACCGTAATTGAGAGTTAAAACATTCCCCTTTTACAACAAATATTTTCTAATTGAGAAGTAAGTTACAAAGAAAATTATAATAGAACTGGAAATCAGTATTTCGTCTACTTTCAGCGTGGGTGGCACGGTGGCTTAGTAGTTCGCCTCTCAGCGCTGGGAATCCAGGTTCAAATCCCGATCTGGGTGGAGTTTCCATGTTTTTCCCCCATGTCTGCGTAGGTTTCCTCTCGGTTCTCTGTCTTTTCCCAACAGTTCAAAATGGTGGATTCAAGGTAAATTGGATGCTTTAAAGTGCCCCACTTAGGGTGTGAGTAAGTATATGCCCAGCAATGGATTGGCACCCTGTCCTGGGTGTATCTGCCCTGTGCTCGAAACGTTCTTCCTGGATGGGCATGGAACAGCCCCCTCTCCCAATTAAGAAGATAATGAATACATTTTAATGTAAGATTAAAAATCTACTAGCAATATATATACATAAAGAAACATTAAATTACAATATGTAATAGTTATATACTATATATACAATGTAAAAAAAACATTACATTTTTAACTGTAAATGGTTTTATTATTAGTATTATTTTTGTGTTTAGTGATAAAATATTCTCATGGTTCTTAGGATTCCATTGTTAACCATAGCAACCTGTGTGAGCAAATCCACCCCTGTAATAATTTGAGCTAATTTAGATGATGAGATATTGTCTTAATAAAATTTGTGCTTGTGCTGTCATCTGCCCATTATAATCCTATTACCTGTTGTTCTTAGATAACACACAAGGTCTTAAATTAAAAAGTACACAATGTACAGATGAGTAAAATTCCTTCCCACTGATAAACCGTTGCTCACGACTTCCTTCACTTTGTTTGCCTACACCCTACTATTAATGTAGAATTTTTTAAAAAAAAATTCCCACTTTACAATTAGTTTGCCATCATGTAGTACTTTGTGTTGTCATCATAGGTTTGTAGTTTATTTAGATTTTCACTGGAAGCCAGTGGATGTTTGTTGGCTGATCAGTTCTAGTTAATAGAGTTGTATTATTTTTAAAACCAAATCTGAAACTTTAGCTCTAACAGCATGGAAATGTGAAATGCATGACTAATTACTTATTCTGGCCATGCAAATGTCGATTTAAATAAAGGGTTTATATAGTCCAATGTGGAAGACAGATAATGATTAATGAGTCAATCAGAATGGTAACGTGAGTATTGTCAATTTTTTTGTCCATCGACACACTCCCTGCTTTTCTTAACACTGATGATTATGTAGGTGGTTGTTAACTTTCAGTTTTCTTTGTAAGTTTATTATCATCGATTCATCTTCCTCTAGTCCTCATTTCCACAAACAAGGGCTTATTTAAAAAGCCATGTAACTTGCAAATAATTCCACATTTCTTTTTAACACGTCTTACATTTACATTTAGTCATTTAGCCGACGCTTTTTATCCAAAGCGACTTACAAATATCCCATTAAACAAAGTGCTAATCTAATTATTAAAACCATATTTGTTGTGTATGACCTCTACAAGGTAGAAGTCAGTCTCTACTAATAGAAAGAACACTATAGAAAGTAATAATTTTAGGAATCAAATTGGAACATTAATAAATATTTAAAAGAAAAACGAAACCAATGCGTCAACATAAAATATTAAAATCAATGTATCTTAAGTGTTGACTACAAATACCAATACCACTGCGTAGAAAAAGTATAACCCCACACACGACTGTCTGTAACACGTGTCTGTAAGATGTATTTTTCTGGTGTGGAAAAACCTTAACTGGGTGTTTTAGAGAACCGTGGTGGAAGAACCGTTGGGAGGAAACCACCTTATATCGGTACTAAAACAGAGAACTTGGATGAGAGCTTTGAGGATCTACTGATTAAGTATAAACAGATCCAGTTGGAGTTGGAGTGCATACGAAATCAGGAGAAAAGGGCTTTTAAATCCAGCGAGGCATCGCAACAAGGTGAGCAGGAGCAAGTGGCCACGAATGCTCTTTCGCATGAAGACACGCAGCAACAGGAGGTGAAAGAAAATAGAGAACAGGCAGAGGAGAGGAAAGTGTTTCAGGCCTTCAACCTTCGGCCGCTCCGCAAGAAATTGCTTACACCTGCAGAGAGAGACACGCTGAACTCCGAGCACACACACATGCCAGAGGTTATACACAAAGAGGAGAACCAACAAGTGGATGAGCCTCCAACTCCAAACGGTAGTATATATGAGTATATGAGCTTACGTGCTTGTTTATGAGTGATTATGTGAGATTCTTATAAGGGTGGCCCTCGAAAAAGCAGCCTGCCTCATATATCCTATATGACTATAGAAGACGGGCTGCTTTTTTTGTGGACGGCCCTGTCTTAATTATAAATAATAAAGTTAAAGTCTTCCGCAGAGCCCAAAAAAATTGTCTATTTTTAACAAAATTATTTAGTTGAAGTGGTAGTGGTAGAAGAAACCTGGTGACCAAGGCACAGTGGGGGACGCCCCCTCTTTAAGCGGCCGGGTATCATTAACAGTGCAGAAAATAAATGTGTAAATGTTTAAAGTGAAGTATTTGCCTAATGTGCTTATACACAGAGCAATTTGTCCTCCAAATTTAAATCATCCATGCAATGAAACGCACTTGTTTACACACAGTGGTGAAGTGAGCACATGTGCCTGGTTGGCAGCCCTGTATACAGCAATTAGGGGTTTCTTGTTTAAGAGCGTTTCAGCCATAGAACTTGGTGGGATCGGAAATCGAACCGGGGACCTTCAGGTTGCAAGACTGGCTCCTTACCCACAAGCCTACAATTGCCCCATAGTACAGTCCCTGTGTACAGCATGTAAAATTTTTAATTGTCTATTAAACTGATTAAGTTCAATGAAAACCTTGGCTGTGAAACTCACATGCAATGCCAGTCAGAAAAGACTGTGAAAAAGGCTTTAAATGCATATTTAAAAACTGAACGTGACTGTCGCCACATTTAAGGTGGAACGTAAAACTCACTAAACAGCAGGAATTAACTTACTAAGAACTTTGAACCTCTCTCACCGAAGGTTCCAACATGCTTCATTTTTCAGGTGCTTTTGCAGTGCTTTGCACCTAATACTGTTCTCTGAAGGTGTTAATATAATGCTCCTATACTTTTGATGACTTGGGTCGTACATGTTTCTCTCCGCTTGTGCTAATGTTTCCTTCTGCTGTGAAAGGTGGTCAACATTGAGCTTAATGCTACTTCACTGCTACGGCTTTGGTTGGTTTACTGCCAAATATTAGGGCAGAGCAACTTGGACCCAACAAATTGATTATTAAATAAGTTGACAACTATTTTAATAGATTTATTTTAATCAATTGAATCGATTAGTTGTTGCAGCTCTAAACTATTGCAACACTTACTTTATCGGACTATTGATTTAAAAACCCCATATTGAGTCCATTATTGCATTATAAACATTGTGTTATTAACTGTCATTATTTTGCGTGCTGACTTTTGTTATTTGTGTTGTATTAGATTCTGTAGATGCTGAAGAGGAGGAGGAGGAGGAGGAGGATGAGTTGGAATCAGACCTGAACATCTCACTTAATAAGGAGCCAAAAAAAACACACCGCAAGGTAAGAAATGCAACTTGCCTGATTTGCGAATATGTAAGATTGCGTAAATAAATTCTTTATTGTGGCCTGAATTGAAGTTCTAACAGTGTTGGTTTGTGGTAATTGACTTTAGGCAGAGATCACAACTTGTAAACGATCACTTTTAAGTATGAATGTCACTTTTCTTTCCAAAAAAGCCTGTAGTTCACTTGGCTCCGCATGCATTGTTTAGATGATCATTGTGTAAAAGAGAAACAGTTAAATTCTACAATGAAAGCAGTTACATTGGAGTAGTCACATTGAACAATGAATGGTGTTAATTGTATGTATTTATTTTATTTAGTTACATTTTTTCACCTTGTCATTTTGGTTACTAAATATTTGAGGCATCCAGAATCCAGAGCTAATTTTTTCACACATGTACCCCCCCATACTCATTTGATATCCTACTTAAAAGTGGTTGTAATGTTTGGGGGGGGGGGGAATATGTAACCGTTTGTAGTTTAAGATTTTGGCATTTGAGTCGGGGACTAGTATGAATTAAAATAAAAAAATTGATTACATGATTAAAGGTTTTAAAAACAAGAACTACAATTAGAGGACAAGTAATTTAATTATATACAGTATAATCAATGAAAATAAACAGGATCACTGCCATGTAAGCTGTCACCTGTTTGATTTAGGAAGAGGATGATGAGCTGTCAGAACTGCAACTGCGACTCCTGGCGCTGCAATCGGCAAGTCAGCGTTGGCAACAGAAGGAACAGCAAGTAATGAAGGAGAGTAAAGAGAAGCTGAACAGGACCAAAATCACGCCTGAGAATTCCCGCGTAACCACCAGGTCTGTCTCTGCTGGACGGGGCCGCCTCGGACTCGGGTTTAAAGGACCGGAGAAAAGCAAGGCCACTGGCAGACCTGGAACGGAGTCAATCAAATTACAACCTAAAGGACAGCCTGCTAAACATTCAACGAGCCCAGGTGGGACCTCAGTGATCTGTGTTAGTTTTAATATTTCACCTTATTTACAAAAATCTATTTAATATTCAGTTATATTTGTATATAACCCTATTAACATTAACTTTTATATTTGTAAATGGAAGTAATTCTTTAAAAAAGTCATTTTATTAACTGTTATTCCCATAATTTATTTTACTACAGATCACAGAATAATCAACTTCATGTCACTATAAAAACATTATACCTCTCTAGTTGGTAAAGTTTGTAATGTTCTCACTTAAAATCTAATAACTAATTGTGCAGAGAAAATGTTGAATTTTAAAATATGTACCCTCAAAATCCATATAAT
Organism: Xyliphius kryptos; assembly: GCA_025769995.1. Lineage (NCBI taxonomy): Eukaryota > Metazoa > Chordata > Actinopteri > Siluriformes > Aspredinidae > Xyliphius > Xyliphius kryptos. Next base: position 7,549 of record JAOUQT010320926.1, on the reverse strand, counting down.
TGCATTTTAGTTCGTACAATATATTTCCTTACCATTTGAAGCATTGATCCTTAAAAAGATTGGGTTTAAAGTGAAGTGTTCATAAGCTAACAAACATGGGTAGGATATTGGGGTGATGTTCCTTGTATTTCGGTTGAAGGGACCATCCAATTGAAATAGATCTTTTTAAATGAGTTTCAAACAAATTACTAGAATTGGCAATTTGTTTTTCTGGTTGTAAATGAGGTTATAACGTCAGTTGCTGTGTACAATAGCATTGAAACAGGCCTGGAGGAAGCAGCAGGTACGTACGTGGAAGTTGCAGCAGGCGCAGAGACGGAAGAATGAGGAAGATGAGGAGAAAAGAAAGCGGGAGGAGGAGATTCGCAAGATCAGAGATCTGTCCAATCAGGAGGAGCAATATAACCGTTTCATGAAACTGGTGGGAGGGAAACTTCTTGCTCAAACTCACAGCAAGGTGAATCTCACACATGCATTTGCTTTACAAATTTTTATAATATTTTTTACAACTGCTCCCAAAAGTCATTTTATGGTAGAAATGTTTATGTACAGTAATGAATTTGTGGAAAAATCCAAGTGAAAAATGTTCAGCACGAGACTACACTAAAATCAATACTACACTATTAAAATCAGAAGGAATCTTATGATGTATTTTTTTTTTTATATATTTTTTATATTATAAAGACAGCCAGCTCACAATTAATGTGCATTTATTGTTTTAGTCGTCTGACTCCGATCACAGAAAGTGCATTTTCGACTCTGCCCGTAACCTGTACCAATATGACAACTATGATGAGGTTGCCATGGATACAGACAGTGAGACTAATTCTCCAGGTAAATGCTTACACCCTGACCACATGATATTCTCCCAATCATCAACTTTGGGGGAAAAAGAATGCTGATTTCCAGCCCAAGAACACCATAACTACTGTAAAGTAGTAATGGGGGGTGGTAACATCATGCTTTAGGGCTGTTTTTCTGCAAAGGGGTCAGGATGACTGATCTTTAAGGGAATGAATGGGGTTATCAGTGGGAGCGTTAAAGGTGTAACTTGACTGGGCCCACCAGCATTATTACGATCCTAAACAAATTGCTCGAGCAACAACGGAGTAGTTCTATAAAAAGCATTTTAAGGTACTGGAGTGGCCTAGGCAGTGTCCAGACTGCAACCCTATAGAAAATAGTATTTAGCACGAATACTGCCATCCATACTCCGTTGGAGAAACATTTTGTGCAGTAGTACATGAGTCTGCTCAAGATAAAAAACAAGATAGGGGATTTATTCATAATCTGTATCTGTAGTATATTATATTTGTCTCTTATATTGTGTTATGTCATATTTATGAATGACTAAAAACAGGACGGATTTAAAACCTTGGCGCGGCAGCACGCTGTGAGCCACTGGCATTTTGTAAGCTTCTAACACTAAGCCTACACAAACCGGGGATGAGAGGTTCATTGTCTTAGATGCACTATGGCTTATTAGTGTGTTAAATATGTTTTTCTGTATGGATGAACTATTTATACAGTGATTGTGGTTTTGTAGCTGTCTCTCCTGCTCATGAGCCATTTGGGTACCTGGTTCCACCCTTTGATCATGTTCCAGTCCGTGTGTTTTCTCCTAAACCAACCTTTGTGCAACAGGTGAGACATGCTTTTATATATAGAATGTAAAATGTTTACTTATTTACTGTATCTGTACTAATTACACTGTAGATCTGCTGATGTGCTTCTGTGATGCTAACCATGTAGCATTAACAATGTGTGAGGGATAATGTGCTAAATATGTAAATGTTTTTACGTCAGTGTTTTTATTCCTCTTTTCTCTTATGATGATTCTCAGTGCCCTTTGGGTGAAGGCTCTCTACTGTACCCTCCTCCTCCCCCTCCTATGCCCCCTCCGGATGAACAAGAGCCCCCACCTAAACCTCCATTTGCTGATGAGGAGGAGGAAGAGGAGATGATGCTGAGAGAGGAGCTTCTGAAATCACTTGCTACCAAACGAGCTGTGAAACCAGATGTATGTACACATGTAAATAACTATTTACTATGCACCAGTGGCTTAATCCAGTTTGGTTTCAATTCTTCTTTTTCTGTCAATTATATTAAGCTCAGATTAGGGATGGTTCAAACCATCTGTCCAGCCTATTCGGTAGTGTAATATGTTAAAGCAATAAGGTAGGAGAGGGTGTGCATTATTGTGAATAAATCATGGTAAAGATGTGTTATTAGACACAGTCACACAGTTCAGATTTTAAACTGGTTTCCCGTTACACTAGTTTCAAGTTTTAAAAATTAACACTTTTAGAGGAACAGGAAACCTGTTACTCAGAGCTCAATCAAATACTTGAAAGGCCCTTTCTAAAAAAATCCTTATTTCCATTAAAAAAAATTATATTTCCACAGATTATATATTCAGAACCCACATTTTAAATGATTTGAAGTATTTATTTGTTTATTTTTACATAGTTTGGGTTTCCAGCTCACAAAACCCATATAAGAAATCAGCCCATATTTGGCAGGGCATGAATATTTCAAACTGAGTGTGGCACACTAATCATCCATCTACTAAACAGTAGAGGTGAGGAACAGAATCGAAACTGCTTGAGGTCCTGTATGAAATCTCCACAGTCATCATTTGGGGTGCAATGTCTGGTACAGGTGTTAGTAAACTAAAAGTGGACTTATTTAGCAACATTATAAAAATCTCAATTTGTATCTGGCTCAAAATTTTTGAATCCATCATTGTACCCATTGCTTTCTATGGCAGTGAAGTCTGAGGTTTGCTCACACATCAATTCAGTAATTGGGACAAACATCCATTGGTGACCCTGTACACAGAGTTCTGCAAAAACATCCTTAAAGTTCACAGGCACACTACGAACAATGCATGCAGGGCAGAATTAGGTTGATTTCCATTAATTATAAACATACAGACAAAAGCAACCAACTTCTGGAATCTTCTAAAACAGAGCGACTCCCAGTCTTAACATTGTAAATCCTTGAAACACCAAGAGCTAAGCAAAGATACCAGTCCCCTCATCCAACTGGTCCTCAGTCACTGCACAGATACACCACCAACTCACTGTAATACATCATTAACACACGCCAATACACCACTGATACATGTCAGACACAGACGACTTAAACACCACTATCACACACACAGTAATGACTCAGGAACAGAAAAAAAACCTGCACAAAACAAATTACACAAAGACTCAAATTATTGGAAAAATACAACTGAACTCTGGAGTAAAATGCAGTGTTATTTGGCCCTAAACCAACAGTATTTTAATCTGGAGTACAAAGAAAATAAGAATTGTTTGTCATGGATAAGTGTTTATAAATTGTATTTAAAGTTGTTAAGTGTCATGGTGTGTTAATTTTTTTTTCTAGGATGCTTCTAGTAACAGTGGCCCTCCTTCTCCCACAAGACCAGTTATTCTATCTACATTCAAAAGAACTGTGTCCTCAGCTGGCTTTAGCAGTAGCTCTACCCAATCGCACACATCCAAGGTCAGTCGAGGAACCACTGCCTCAAGAGTGCCGCTGAAGGTATGTTACCATAGAAATGAAAAATATTGTATTAATGATGATCTCTTAGTTTGGAAGAATTTGCTGTTTTGTACACAATACATTTTAAACCATTTAAGCTTTCTTTGATTTTGGTTTGCAGCTGCCACGACACAAAGCAGTGGTGGTGTGCTTAAACGCATCTGATGACAGTGACTCTGAGATTGAGGCCACCAGCTCAGCACAATGTGTTTTTGGGGGGCTGGAGTCCATGATTAAAGAAGCACGGAGAACTGCTGAGGTAAGAGAAGCAAGTTAGCAGGATACAGGACTTGACACCTACGGAATTTAAATTCCTTTTCTGATCCATGCTGTAGGTGACAAGGCTGCGTCCTGTTCCTACTGCCGAAAAGGAAAACGACCCACTTAGGACCCCCGAGGCACTACCCGAGTCCAAGAAGATTGAGTACCATCTTTTAAGGGGGGAGTTAATCAGGTGTGTGCACAAACAGAAATTGCAATACAGCACTTATTTTGATCCGTTTTTTTTTATACAGTGTAGTAAAAATTATGTTGGACTGATACAAATGCAATAAAGATATAAGCTGATTAAGGGGAACACTTAATGATGACAAAGCATTTTTTCATAATGGTCATCAACTCTTTATTGTAGTTTAAAATGCTTTTGAATATCAATATTTTAAATGGTTTCACATGAAAAAGGGGCCACAAGGGACTTTTACCACCATATGAATAAATAAATAAATGATTATCTTATCTTGTTTTTTTTTGTGTGCTTTCAGTCGCGAAAACCAGCGAATCAATAAGTCCAATACTGCTGTTTCTGCTTCCACTGCATTGGCTTTAGCTAATACTGGAGGAAAAGCTTCTGACCTCAGCACCACTGAAGATAAACTCATCAAACACCGGTCTGTGCTACAGTACAAGTTGTTACCATAATCTAATATAATTTAAAGTTGAAAGTTAAATTGTGACAGATGCATTAATAAAGCAATCTCATTCATGGCAATGTAACCAAACAGCTGTGAAAATCTTAGAAAAAGTACTGTACTGCCAAATCACGGTCATGCTGGAACAGAAAAGGTTTAACCCAAATTGTACAGTTGTCCAACATGCATGGCTTTGTGCTTAGCCACCTGTTGCAATGGGGCAATATTTTTTGTCATGGAATTAAAGGACAAAGCCATTAAATCACAGAATATTTTTATTTATGGTAGAGCAGTGTTGCTAAACACTAATTATAAAACGGGTTGTCCCTATCCTTTAATTTGACTGGCTTAGCTGTTTGTCGAACATTCATATTAATGCCTGACATACAACACATTTATTTCCCTATATTTTTCTTTATAAACTGTGTTTTATAATTTGACCACTAGATGGAAGTATATGATTGTTAGAGAAACTGGAACCTAGTTACTTAGCGATCAGCATTCATTTTATAAACTGGAGTAGATTTCATACCTTATTGCTTTAATTTAACACTAAATAGGATGTTTATTTTATATTTTTTACATTGATCACAAGCCGCACAATATTATTATAATGTACAATAATGTACGTGATTGCATGCATTATTGTAAATAAAATGAGAAAGAGGTGTTCTTAGCCATGATGAGTAGCGGACTAGTTACTCTTTTTTTTTTTTTTTTTTTCCTGTGACTTTTTCACAATAATACACAACCTTAAGTGCCTTATTGCTTTTATAAAAGGGTTACAAACAGACTATAGTAGAAAAAACAAGGTTTAATTCATAAATGCGTTTATTGGAAGCAAAATTGTTGTTAAACTGTTCTGTGACACAATGGAGTTCAGTTTTTAAAGTGAACGCTGATCACTGAGTAACAGGTTTCTGGTTTCTATAAAAATCAAATACTGCAATCTAGTGGCCAAACTACAAAATGCAGTGTATTAAAAGCACTGATCACACTGATACAAATTCATCAGAAGTGTGCATTATTGGAATTGGAAGATTTATTTCTTTCATATGTTGAAATTATGAAGGGTAAAGTCAAATATTTTTGTTTCAGTGGCTCAGCCAAGCAAATATATTTAAACATGCACTTCCAACTGTATGTGTTTCTTTTATTATAGTGCTCAGTTACAGAAAGATCAGCTTCTACTGCAGCAGCTTTATCAGCAGGAACTCAGAAAAAAGGAGTCTCTCAAAGTAGCAGAAACCAAAGTGGCACGACTAAAAGAGCAGCTACTGGCTGCAGAGAGAGTCGCTAGTGCTCACAGAGTTTTGCTGAAGAAACATCAGGAGCAGGTAATACATTATCTGGATTTTGGATTTGTTTTTTAAAACCACTGGAAAATTATTAAATTGTGTATCTTTATTACATATATGGTTGTGTGTGCGCATAAAAATGTGTGGTTGTGAATACACAGGTGCAGCGGGTACATACTCGTGTAGCTGTGAAGAAACAGCAAGCTCTGCGTATGGAAAGAGAACTTCTGCACTCTCAGTCAGGAACCGTCAAAGAAGGCTACACTCAGAACACGCAGCTTTTAGTGAGTATGCACACACATTTCTATATATGCAAAAGCACATCAATACACATATATCCATATTTATACACTTAAAATCTTACACATGTAACACAATTATGTAAACCCAAACACAGTACTCAATATTGTGTTTTTGTATTCTGTATTTTCCATTTAATAGTTTTTTTGACACTTGTTTTTTAGAACTTTATTGTAGATTATCATTTAATTACATGGTGCATAAAATGACTGACTACAGTGTGTTTCTTTCTGTTTTCATGTTTGTATGTAGATGGGTAAGCGACGACGGTTGGATGTTGCAGATGGATATTATGCTGATCTAATGGAGCAGAAGAAGAGGCTGCAACAGCTGGAAAGTGAATACGCCTTAAAGATTCAAAAACTTAAAGAAGCTCAGGCTCTGCGGCAGGCCACGAATTCCATCGTGCCCTGTGCTATTACTCAACCTTCACTTCATGACCTTACGCAGGACAAACTTACGCTTGTTAGTGATGACGCAGGAGATGATCCTGAGCCCGACGGGGTGGAGCCTCAGCCCGCTAACACCACCACTCGTCGGCGCTCATTCCGCGAGTCTGGTTCTTTCACAAAACCCAACTTAAGCCATGCTGAGATGACAACGCCATCCCAGACGCACCCAGTGCCACTTCCTAAACAGACCACTGTCAACCCACCACCTCCTTTAGAGCTGCCTTTGCTTGGCCTCAATATAGACGACCTGCGTCTTCGCTTCCAAAAGTCTGACTCCCTTGCAGAAATCCTGCAGCGGGAAGTTTGTGCAGAGGGGGACACGACTCTGCATGCTACACCTACACAGAAGGTACGACACTTATTTATGTATAGCTGTTTTAAATTAGGTATCAGGTTAATGAAGGATGTGTAAGTGAGAGATACAGGACCAGTATTTATTAAAGCAATCAGGTACGAAATGGGGTGCATGATTATAAATAAATCACAGTGAGGTTCACATCGTGCTGTTACACCGCTTTTTGTGATTTATTCACAATAATGCACAACCTCGAGTGCCTTCTTACTTTTATAAAATGGTTACATACACACTATAATTAAATAAATTAGGTTTATGAATGCATTAACATCGTTAATAAACTGGTCTTCCGGGAAGTAATTTTGTCTGTTTTTAAATTGAACGCTGATTGCTGAATAACAGGTTTCCGTAATCTAGTGGCCAGATTCCAAAACACCATTAATTAAAAAAAACATTGGAAAAATATATTGTACTGGCTGTCCTACTCGTTCTAGCCCTGAGTGGCGAGCATTTTTACAGGGACAGTTCATTGAAGTCTGATTAGCATTTTTTGACAAGATAACTTCAATTCCGTCTTCCTTAGAGCTGCTCCACATCATCTACTGCGTCTCTTAGTCGCCATAGAGATGATGCATGCCAAACACACTGCGTTTTGTCCTCCACTCTACCCACTCGCCAATCTCTAAACGCCCCACTGCATCCCCTCCACTCTACCCGTGCACCAATTGCTATAGGGAT
>JAOUQT010320919.1:0-14172 GCA_025769995.1 Xyliphius kryptos | reverse complement strand
TAGGTGGCACTGCTGTCTAATTAAATAAACTGCCGTTTTGGAAATTCCTTGTCTGTCATCCATCCAGCCGCATAACAGTTATAACATATTATGATAGGATATAGAATGTTACTGTATATATGTGTTGAATGTTAAAATTAATACATTTAGTTTTTATTTAATATGCATAACTTTTACTCAAGCCATAAGTCATGAGAGGGTGTGCGTTATTGTGAATAAATTAACAACATAAATGTGTCGTTATAAGGCACGAAGTAGCAGAGTGCCATCAAACCTCCTTAGTTTATTCACAATAATGTTCAACCCATAGTGCCTTATTGCTTTTAGGAAACAGCAATAAAACTGTTATATAAAAAAACAAGGTATAATTCATTAATTCATAAATACATAAATGTGTGTACAATTAAAATAAATTCATAAACTGGTCCTTTGTAATGTAATCTAGCCCAGTTTTAAAAGTGAACATTGATTGCTGAGTGACAGCTTAATTCTCATCAGGAAATGGCTTGCTGTTTATATTTATCAAAATTTTTATGAACGTTTGATTTAAACACATTGATACAAACATTAAGCGATCATTGGTGTGCGTTATTGCCAATAATGTCACAGCTGAACAAATGACTCAGCTGATAAGATTTAAAAACTTAAACTATTCTGTTTATATTTATCATTATTACAGTTTGTGCAGTTCATCAGATGGCTAAGGGCAGAGAAATGTGAGCTGCACATGATGTTTGAGGTGTTGTGTAAACATACAGCAGAGCAGGAGTCAGTGGTTTGGTCGCACAGGCTGAAGCGGCACTGCAGGAACATCTCGTTGTAGTTGCCCTCATACAGGAAGAGTAGGATGATGAAACGAGCACTCTGAGACACGCCATTCTCAATCACAGTAGCTTCCTGAAGGTCAGTGGAACAACTGGAGGAAAGAATAAGCAAACCACATGTTGCAGGAGATAAATATTTACATATTGTTGTTTTTTAATTAACTAACCTCCAGCAGCTGAAGTGGTTTCATTTGAATAAAATTACACAGCTAAAAAGTGTCAAATATTTCTCTTGATCACAGATAAGATAGAAGTGACAACAGAATTATAAAAAACACTAAAGCAGCTTATTTGTAAACAGGTAGGATTAATAATGTAATGGTAACCTGTAGTTAATGATTATTCTCTGATCCTTGTGTGCTCTGAGCTTATAAGCACTCAGCGATCTCTTGAGGGACACGTCTGCTGCCCTTACATTGTCTGCTGCCTCTTTGACATTTTATCCCTGCTACACGTGCTGCTGTCTTAGTAGCTATTGGCTGTCCTAAAAGTTGCTGGAAGTGGCTAAATGATTAACTAATTTGCATAATAGTCCATTTGGATGTTAAAGGAATAAACTTTGAGGAATAAACAGTGAGTAAAAACATGCTACATATGTTAGAATTACAAAATAACTTCTTCTGTAATTCTATTTTTTGCCTTTGAAATAAGCCTTTGCCTTTGACTAGACCCACATTACATTATTTATTTTTACACAATTAATTTTAGTAACCTAGATTAGACCTATCTAGATTAGATTAGAACCTGCTAGATGTTTTGCTTTTCACATAGAGGCACACATCTAGATTAGATTAGAACCTGCTAGATGTTTTGCTTTTCACATAGAGGCACACATCATGAATGAGGTAAGTGATCGACACTGTGTAATATGAATGCATTCATATTTACATCCTGCTCCATACTTAGGGGTGAATCAATGGCAGCTTTGAGCATGTGCAATTCAGTTGCAGTGTGAAGATGGAGCGGTGTGGGTCTGTTCTGACTGTGTGACTGAGCACTTAAAGTGTTGTGGAATGGGGATCACGGCAGAACCCGCTGCTCGCTGAGGACAGAAACTGAATAACGTGTGTCTCCAAAAGTCTCCCTAAAAAAGTCACTAGATTTGTCACTAGTCACTTTTTAAAAAAAAATAAGTTGCTAGAGAATCTAAATAATCACTAAATAAAGTGACAAAGTCAATAAGAAGGCAACAGTAGGCACTGGGCTTGTTACCCCAGGCTTTTAGTGAAGCGATTGTCCCAGCTGGCAGCCCCAACACACATCCATATAAGGATTTTTTTTGTAGACATAGTATTTCAACACAGTGTTAGTATTTCAACACAGTATCAGTAAAAAAGATATTAACTCACCGGTTCTCAATCAGATGATATCTGCCAGCACTATTTGTTCCATTTGGTGAGTCGGTAATGAAGCACTCCTCCACAACAACCACAAATATTTTGGCATCCACATTCTGCACATTCACACCCACATACAGTGGAGTGCCTATAGGTAGAGAGACAGGTCCCAGCGGATACGGTACGGTGAAATTGGCATCATGGTACAAGTATATGGAAGCCTGGGCACCAGGACCGACACCAATAACACCCATGTCTTCTGTTCTGTAAGGTGAAACACCATTCAAAGGTTGTTATATGTACATAGAAAGAGATTTAATGGTATAACAGGTACATTTTATGACATGTTTCCTTTACTACTTTTTAACTACTACTTTTTTACTACTACTTTTGTTATTTATGTTTTTACAAGAATTGCTGTTGTGTTTTAATTAAATTTTATTAACTTCCATGCCAAAAAGAAATGACCGGACAGAAATGGCAATCCTTGTGCACAGTTGCAACCATTTTGTGGGATACAGTATATGAACAGCAGTATTGATTCACCTACACATTACAACTATAGCAGCTTTCATAAAATCCCATTCTAAGTTGTAACAACTTCTAACAACTCTTCTTAAATGTTTAGAAGAGTTCATCCCACAGAGCATTTTAAGATCAGACACTGATGTTAGATGAGAGGAACTCTTAATTACAGTAAGGTAATTAATAACCATTCCAATGGTGTTGGATGAGATTAAGGGACAGATTTTAGTGTAGGCAAACACCAAACTGTACACCATACTCATTTAACCATGACTTAGTTTTGCACGTGACACAGACATACTTTTATACCTATCATCAGCTTAATTATCAGAATTTGCAGTGTTTGGTAGCTCAGTGGTTATAATGTTCGGCAATAAATCTGAAAATAGAGAGTTCAAATCCCAGGTCAACTAAACTTACCGATGTGGGTCCTTGAGCAAGACCCTTAAACCTCATTTCTTCAGGAGGGTTGTATCATGGCCAATCATGCATTTTTGCATCAAGGGATACATTTAAGTTGCTTTGGGCTCTGGATTGACTGAACATTCTGATCTAAAATCTTAACTGAACAAGCTACTCAGCTGCTGGTCCAAGCTTATCCCAGCTCAACAATTGTAATTCATTCGGTCTCCCAGCTTCCACAATCAGGCCTTTACAACTGATTCCTAACTCGGCAGCCCAACTTGTGCTCAACCAGCCCAATCAATCTCATGTCACTGCACTACTCATCTCTCTCCATTGGCTCCCCATAGCTGCTCGCATTCTGTACAAGGCACGGACTCTGTTAACTGCACTCAGTGTCACCTGGTGATGCAAACTCACCACGGTGCTAAAAGTATCTGCTAAATTACTAAATGTAAATAGATTGGTATGTCCTCCTATTTGCATTCTTTGTGTATTTTATCAGTTTTTGCAGGCTGCTCACATTCTCGGAGGTAAACATCTGTGCACATGAAGCAAAGAGTAAAACAGTCATGGTATGGTTGGGGTTGTAGAGCATGCGTACATTCAAGATATTACTGAGACCCTCCCTGATATAGTGTAATGCAAATAAAGTGAAGTGTACATACGGCAAGAAAGGTTCCAGTGCCAGTTCCAAGCTACTGAGAGACTCCAGGGGGTAAACACAGGAGAAGGGAAGAGCCGTCGGCAATGAGAACGTTGAGACATCGGCAGGATACAGATATAATATGTTGGAGTAGATTGCAGAGGTGCTGTTTGTCTGATGAAGTCAGTGACAAATATATCAATGAATATAAGACTACAGGAAAATTAATGCTAAGGAAAACATCAAAGCACCACAGATCCACTTTCTATATATTCTATACATTTTTTTTTTTTACAAGACATACATTATAAATCTTCATTCCCTGAACATTTAGTTACTTATCCAAAAGAAAAGCCCTTTTTTGGTATGAAAAAGGTGTCTAATTGCAGACTTCGCTAATTCCACTTTCACATTCAGAACACATAACTGCATGCATTTCCCAGAAGGTTTCTGTTTTTAGAATCTTTAACTGGGTCATGCTTTCGTCCTTTGCCTGTAGACTAAGCAAAACTCCTGGTCATGGAGTTTTAGAGTGTCTGAGTAACTAATAGACACATGCAGACTAAAATGTATTTACATTAAAGTATCCTCTGATGCTGCTAGAACAAAGAATAGAACTAGAAAAGCAAAAAGAATAATGTGGTACAAAAATAAATACTGCAGTAGTTCTGACCCTCAGCACGTTTCCACACGTTGCTGCTTGACTTTGCACCTCGTACCACATGATGCCATCAGCTTCACGCTTGGATGTACAATTGGGGTTTGCCAGGTGACCAGACAGTGGATCAAGGGATTTGGAGAGTGTGTAGCTGGATGGAACACCAAGCATCATCTCTGTCCTGTTGCATACCAGCTGAGGGGAGGGACTTGACACTAAAGAGAAAAAAAACATTCAGATCCTGATCTCTGTGTACCAAATCTATAAAAGATGCGGCACAATATCAAATTTAAAACATTTTTTGAGAAAGGGGGTGGTATTTTGAAATAAAAAATAAAAATAAAATAATAGAATGTCACAATATGAACAATAGGGCTGCATGGTGGCTTAGAGATTAGCATGTTTGCCTCTCAGCGCTGGGGATCTCCATTTTTTTCCCACAGTCAAAAAACATGGATTTAAGGTAAATTAACTGCTCTAAATTGCCCTTATAGTCTGTGTATGTATGTGTGAATGAATGAGTTTGTGCCTAGCGATAGATTGCTGCTCTGTCCTAGATGTATTTGCCCAGCGCCCGAGACGTTTTCCCCTAGATGGGCATCGGGAACCCGCCTGCAACCCTCGTAGAGGATTAAGCAAAAACATGTTAAGTTTTTTTTCCTATACTATAGGGGCAATTTAGAGCAGCCGATTAACCTTGAATCCATGTTTTTGGACTGTGGTAGGAACCCGGAGAAAACCCACGCGGACATGGGGAGTACATGGAAACTTCACCCAGATTGGGATTCGAACCGGGAACCCCCAGTGCTGAGAGGCGAATGTGCTAACCACTAAGCCCGTATGTTCGTAATCGTTTTATAAAATCATTCGAGGTTGTGCATTATTGTGAATAAATCACGGTAAAGAGGTGTAACTGTGCTCTGCATCACATCGTGTCTAACAATACCTCTCTTTTCTGTCACAATAATGCATGCTCGCTCGTGCCTTAATGCTTTAGTATATATCACATCGATATGAATGTGAAGTGTAAAAAGGTGTGCATTATTGCCAATAATGTCACAGCTGGACAAACGGCCAATAAGGTCTGTAACTAAACATTTTCTCAAGCGCCATAAGTTACATTGTCTCCAGCTAACTGGAAGAGCAAATAAATCAACAGGGCTCCCTCCAGTGACTCAACACAGGATGCTTAATGACCTGGTCAGTACCTGCCTTCTTTTATTACCATTTTGCGTCTTTAATTTATTTTGAATAGGGTTGGAACAGAACCTCTGGTTGTTAATTTACCATTACCATGATTAACAGTTGACCTCACCTTGACCTTGGCACGTCCAGGTGACTTTGTCTTTGCTGACACAGGATGTTCCTGGCTTGCAGGTATCACATACTGCTGTATTGACATCTAAACAAAAGATATGTGAGGTTTTTAGAGATCAAATGTGAATGCTTATTATTATTGGAGCTGCTTTATAAGTTGTTTTGCTGCAGTTATGTTCTACGAGTTGCAGCAACCCCCTTTTTCTTTCCCTGTCCTAGATATACATTGTTATTGACAAGGTATCTGTAAATGTCTTCATACCAATACAAATGTTCATGTTTGGTTTCATAAGCTCCAGAAAGGGACATTGTAATAATAAAAGGAATAATAAATGAATATTATTCTTTCGAATTTTATATTTAGATACTTGTATAAGTATCAACTGTGTACCTTGTAAACTTAACAGACACTTAATTAGGTTTATGATCTTGTTCCCACTCTTTTAGTCTAATGTATCCAAATTCCACTTAAATCTTTTAGTTTGCTTTTAGTTAAATTAATCCGATAGTTTTCTAAAGAGAAATTGACATGGTAAATGTAACTGTTAGTTACATTTAGTGTTAGAATGGTTTAAAATGTTTAAATGAAACCCTGTATGTAAAAAACTTTCAGTTTCTTTAAGGCAGTGCTGCCACCTTTTGGAATTTCTTTATGTCTGCATCCTCTTTATTCTAAGAGGACACTACGGAGAAAAGTGTTAGGACACACCTCTAATTTACTGAATTCCGGTTTTAATTCCGTGTAGATGTATCAAGCACCTAGTGTTGCATTTTGCATCATATAAACAAGGGGAAGGAAACACACACTCTAGTTAGTTGCTTCGTTTAGACCCAGCACCAGACATTTTATATTTATTGCATTTTGGAAAATTTGATGCTTCCCTCTTTTAGAGTAACAGTAAAAGCCCTTTTTTTCTGTTCCAAAATGACTGTGACCATGGTTTATAAAGGCATGGTTGGGTAAGTTTGGTGTAAAATAACATTTTGCCTCACAAAGACCTGACCTTAAACACAAGCCAAAACTTTGGGGAGGAATCCGGAGATTTTGGGCCACGCTGGCTGGTCCTACTCAGTGTCTGACTTAAAAAAAATCTTACAAAAGACACACTAAAAAATCTATATGTATATATAAAATAATATCATCCTTCTGAACTACTGACTCATTAAGTCAATTAAAGCGTCTGCTAAATGACTAAATGTAAATGTCATTTATAGGTGCCCCAATACTTTTGTCAGTATAATGTACAGGGTGGGCCACAAGTATGAATATATTCTGATAAACTGGAAGTGGTTGCTAACCTTACCATTTGTGGAATATTAGTATATGGGATGGGGAAAGCCACATTTTTTCAATGGGAAAGGGGTCATGTGACAAATCAAAAAGAAAAATAATAGTGTGCTCATTTTTAACGTAGCTTTATTTATCATTGAGTTATTAACACGTTTGTAAAATGGAGCAATGACAGTAACCCACTAAAGGATGTGCTCAAAGAGCTGCCTATTGTGTTTACTTGTCAACACTATTCTTTTCTCGCACTCTTGACACATCGAGAGCAATACTGCAGAAGAAATGCTACCACAGGCCTCCTGTATCTGTTGCTTTGGGTGCCTCACATCCTGGATCTTCACGGAGTAAACCATAGCGTTAGTCAAAAGTGGGAGAAGAGAATTGCGATGACAATTCAACTCAATGGGCAGTACTTTGAGCACATCCTTTAGTGGTTTACTGCCGTCACTCCATGTCACAAACGTGTCAATAACTCAATAATAAATAAAGCTGAAAGTAAGCACACCATTATTTTTCTTGTGCGATTGTCTATGTGTTTGATGTGACATGATCCCCTTCCCATTGAAAAAGTAAAGGTGAATCCAAAATGGCAGCTTTGCAGATGAGCGCTGAGCGTCACCCGCTATGAGCGTCACCCGGCCTCAAATGTTTTTCCTCTCCCATGTACTACTAATAATGCCACAAATGATAAATGATGTATCAGGGTGTATCCATACTAATGGCCCACCCTTTAGAACAACCAACGTTCAACTGAAGGAGGAAACAAAAATGCTTAACTTTATTTTATTGTTTTTAATATACATATAATTATTATTTAGATTTTTAAAAGACAAAGATGAATAAATTTTTTCCCTTATTACTTGTAGTCTGAAGTTTTTATGGAACTCACCTGCACAGTAGGCCAGGAAGCACAAGGGTGGAGAAATAAACTTGTAGACGTAGTAGTTATTGGGACATGCCTTGACGCTGATGGGGAAATGAAAGTCGCAGCAGCTGCTGGTCCAGCTCCCACACACAGTGGCCTGCACCACACCATCTGACTGGGCTGGATGGGGCGTTTGAAGCCAAAGAGGCACGTTGGTGCCACACATATTAGGCTGGATGCAGCGCTGGGGCATCTGAACACTGGCAGTACCGAGGTACATCCTGTACCAGCCCTCCCAATGTAGGCCAACATCACAGTGCACGGTACCACTGGTCTTGTAATTAGTGGAGCGCCATGTGTTATTTAATATGGTGTAGTACTCACATGGATCAGCACAGCGAGGCACGCCATCAATAGTGATACAGTCCTGATCTGAATTACACACCACACCTCCACAGCTGACCTCCATTTCTTGCACTCGTTCTGCCTCATGATCTTTGGCCTCAGCCATGGGGTGAAGGCAGCTGAAGGAGCCAGGTGTATTCTTACACTTTAATTGGGCATCGCATGGACTTTTTTCACTCGAACACTCGTCGATGTCTACGCATCCCTGCTCGCTCTGTTCAGCCCAGTGATAGCCAGGACTGCAGCAGGAGGCTCCAGGTAAACTGCATGCTGTGAGGTTATAACAGCTGACACCACTGCCAGCAAAGCCTTTAGAACAGGAGCAGATAAAAGAGTGGGCAGTAGAATCCGTCTGACCAGATTTCAGCACAGGAGCACAGGAGGCATGCTGGTGGCATTCAGCACAGGAATTGACAAGCATCAAACCTAAACAACACAGACAGGACAGAGCAAAACTATCATACATTCATTCAAAATGGTAGCACATTACTATTCCTAAAGCATTACTAACACATTTACAAAGTTTTCATAATTATTTATTATACTTGTCATATGGCTTTATAACACAAAGTGACATAATGCATTATATACACTGCTCAAAAAAATTAAGGGAACACTTAAACAACACAATGTAACCACACTTCTGTGAAACCAACCTGTCCAGTTAGGAAGCAACACTGATTGTGAATCAGTTTTACTTGTTGTTGTGCGAATGGAACAGACAACAGGTAGAAATGAGAGGCACTTAGCAAGACCCCCCTTAATGAGTGCTTCTGCAGGTGGTGACCACACACCTTTTCTCTGTTCTCATCCTTTCTGGCTGATGTTTTGGTCACTTTTGCATTTGGTAAGTTCTCTCACCATATTTGGGGTTGAGTTACTTTTAAGAAATTAATTTGTAAAAATGTTCAAAGTGTGTTTTCCAGATCTCTCCATTTTTTAAAGGGAAGTCCTGTGTTTTCCTGTTGCCCAAATTATTTCACATTTCCCCTCATTTTGTTTAATTGATTCTTCAATTTCTTTAAGGGCTTTGTTTGTATGGTTTGGTTTATGTTGTTTGAAGCGTTCAAAGTATTTTTGTCGCAGGTCTATATCGTCTTGGTCCATGTCAGTGATTGCATAATCAACTGATCTGGCTACAAGATTAGAACATATGCAAATCTTCCCATAGTGTCCCCTTTGATCTTACCATTAAGGAAATAGAGACCTAGGAATCTACAGATATGCACTAAGTCTTTACCAGTTGTATTTACAGTGCTATCTAGATTGTGTCTATTTTTGAGGATTGGTGTAAGCTACCAAGGGGCTTTGGCCGATCAAATGTTTGTTGCCATGTGGGTGATATAATCACACCAAAATTTCTCCAGAATCTTGTCCATGGTGGACTGTACTTTAAGTGAGGCCTACAATAACCTCTCAGTATTCTGAGAGACAGTGGGTAGGGGTGTCCTTACTGCACAATGTTTCAGTTAAAATGAGGATGTCCACATCCACGATGTATTTTTTAGAACTTAGAATCTCTACTTTTCATTCTGGAGACTAAGGAATAGATTCCCGGAATGTTCCAGCAGCTAATGTGGAATTCATTAGGATTATGAAAGATCTAAATATAATAAATAAGGTATTCTGGCTTGGCTGGTAGGCTGGGTCATTGCTGCTGGGTCTTTCTCACAGAGTATCTCATGCATTGATACTAACGTAAAGCAGTCAGAGATGTGCATTATTGTCAATAATATCACGGCTGGACAAACGGCTTAGCACTCAGATTTAAGGACTGGATCTACCCATTTTCATTTGTTTAAATTTAACAGGTGACTTTCGTTACACCCCATCGATGCTGCGTGAGCCTTGTCTCAGAAACAACACTACCATTGATGTGCTGTATTTGGACAACACTAACTGTGACCAAACTCGTACTATTCCTAGTCGTCAGCGGGCCTGTCAGCAGATAAAGGAGATCATACGAAGCCATCCAAACTGCACTGCAGTCATAGGTAAGTGGCACATCTTTTTTACCCTCAGTTTACTGCATTCAAGTCAAACATTGAGTAGTAATTTAACATTGTACTATCAACAGGCTTGTATGCTTTGGGAAAAGAATCTTTGCTTGTTCAGTTGGCTCTAGAGTTTAAAACCTGGGTGGAGGTAACTTTGGAGCGGCTAGAGACCCTGCGGCTTTTGGACTTGCCTAATGTGTTTAGCACAGAGCCAGGCTCCGGGCGTCTTCGTGCAGTTACCCAGTCGGAGATCTCTGCTTCGAACTTGCTGGCATGGAATAAGGAGAATCCCACGATTGCAATCCTGCCCACCAGCCGCCCGGTGGTCTCCTGCCATCCCAATGTCTATATTGTGCCATATTCAGACCATTCTTCCTACCAGGAGCTGGAGGACTTTGTTTCTGCTCTTCGACCTGTGTCACTGGTTCCAATAGTTGGTAGCTGCATGCCGTACTTCTCGTCACTTCTGTGTAAACGCAGGAACCAAAATATGGTGGTGGTACCGGAGTCAGTACAGCGCTACATGAGACCAAAATCTACTATTCAGCCTTTTAGTTTTAGAGTTTGTTTACCCCAGCGATGTTTGCGCCCTGTATCCCGGGGAGTAATATTTGAGTCGCCTGGAAAGAAACCCAGACTTTCCTCAAATGACTGGAACACTTCCAAAGAAAATATTAACACAACAGAAAGTAATCCGGAGACAGATGAAGAATCAGACTGTGTTCTGTTGGACATGAGTATGGATCCTGCTTACAGTCCAAATCGGGAACCTTCTGAAAATGTCATGAATATCGACAGGCTCCTATTAGAAAATGAGGATATATTAGTAGCCCATAAGAAAACAAGGTCACCTTGTACTGAAAGCTCAAATACAACTTCGCGTTGTTCCAGTGGCTGTGTCAACTCTCAGAGCTGCAAAAAACAGTCAAAAACCAAAAGCCCAACTGTGGGACACGCCAATGCCAGAGTGAGGACATCTTCTATGGATGGTATTAATCACCAGGACAACAGCGGTGTGACTGCTTCCTCATCCGTAATGCCACCCAAGCTACATCCCAAGTCCTCTACGGATGAGAGAGAGCAGTGGTTACTCAGGAACTTCACCATTCCAAAAGAAGAATTTGCAGGACAACATGGCATTTTTCAAGGTCTGTGTGAGTGTTATCCCCTGGCTCCAGTCAATATTCCAAAAGCAATGGGAGATCCGTTTGAGGCTGCAATCCAGAAATTGAAGGGCGAATAGATAGGAGGATATGTCACCAAATCAGTCTGCTCTAATAATGTGAATGGGCCTAAAGTTTGTGGAGGAACCTTAAGTTTAAGTGAAGGGCAATGCTAATTTTACAGCAGAAAAAGACAATTGTTAAACAATAATGTTTGTGACAGTGACTTTTTTTGGAATGGCTTTGGGAAAAGGGCCTTCTTGCTTAATGCCCATGGTTGTATGTATTTGGAGTTTTTTTTTTCTCCACCAACAATGACTCATTTACCATTTCATATGCATAAAAATATTTTAGGCTTAATGCATCATGTCTTTGTGGATAATAAATCTGTGATCTGTGATGCAACTGATATACAGTACAGGCCAAAAGTTTGGACACACCCTCTCATTCAATGCGTTTTCTGTATTTTCACGACTATTTACATTGTAGATCTCTAAAGGCATCAAAACTATGAATGAACACATGAAGAGTTATGTACATAACAAAAAAGGTGAAATAACTGAAAACATTTTATATTCTAGTTTCTTCAAAATAGCCACCCTTTGCTCTGATTACTGCTTTGCACTGTTGGCATTCTAATTAATTATACTAGTTAACCCTATTTTGAAGAAACTAGAATATAAAACATGTTTTCAGTTATTTCACCTTTTTTTTGTTAAGTACATAACTCCTCATGCGTTCACTCATAGTTTTGATGCCTTCCGTGAGAATATACAATGTAAATAGTTGTGAAAATACAGAACACGCATTGAATGAGGAGGTGTGTCCATACATTTGGCCTGTTCTCTCTCTATATGTAAAGATCAACCAGAATACTGGAACCACTTCATTGTTTCTGCTTTGTCTACTTTATCAGCTCTACCAACATTTGCAGGTCTACAATTACAGAACACATTCCATCTGCTTTTCTTGTTAACCTTCTTTTACAGAAAATAATACTGCAAAAAAAAAAAAAAAGCCATCTGTGTTTAGTGTTTAAAAGTGCACTTAACATGATGCATTAACAGTAATATAAACTTTTGAGACAAGCTTAGTCACAAAACATCTCGATTATTGAGGATTTAATTTTTATTTTTAAGTGCAACAAAGAATTAAGATATGTGCTTTAACTTAAACAGCTTCAATCCATCACGGTCAAGATATGTTTTAAAATTTTAATTAGATACAGTTTAGTCCAAATTTTTGGACACACCGTCTTATTCAATGCGTCTTTGTTTTTTTTTTCACAGCTATTTACATTGTAGATTCTCATTGAAGGCATCAAAACAATGAATGAACAATGAGGAGTTATGTACTTAACAAAAAAGGTGAAATAACTGAAAACATGTTTTATGTTCTAGTGTCTTCAAAATAGCCCCTCTTGCTCTGATTACTGCTTTGCACAATGTTGGCATTCTAATTAATTATACTAATTAACCCTTATGGGCACAAAACCATTTCAGGTGACTATCTCTTGAAGCTCATTGAGAGAATGCCAAAAGTGTGCCAAGCAGTAATCAGAGCAAAGGGGGCTATTTTGAAGTCACTAGAATATAAAACATGTTTTCAATTATTTCCCCTTTTTTGTTAAGTACATAACTCCTCATGTGTTCATTCATAGTTTTGATGCCTTCAGTGAAAATCTTCAATGTAAACAGTCATTAATATTCAGAACATGCATTAAAAAAGAAGGTGTGTCCAAACTTTTGGCCTTTACCATATATTTACTTAAATTGTGGCACGGTTTCTCAGTGGTAATCTCTGTTCGCCTCTAAGCAATAGGGATTCCTGGTTCAAATCCCAATCTGGGTGGAGTTTTCATGTTCTCTCCATGTCCGCATGGGTTTCCTCCCACAGTCCAAAAACATGGATTCAAGGTAAACTGACTGCTCTAAATTGCCCCATATAGTCTCTGTGGCTGTGCATGCTTCTGTGTGTGTGAGTGAGTGTGCCCAGCAATAAATTGGCAACCAGTCCTGGATGTTTCTGCCCGGCGCCCAAAACGTCCCGCACCTCCCACATACAAACCTATTCGAGAATTATGTGGAATATTATGAATGTTCCTAAATTACTGGCTGATAAATCACACATACATTAGCAACTGTCTGTACAATGATACAGTAAAAAAAAAAGAGAAAAAAACCCTCAATTGGCAGGGCTGGGATTTGAAACAATAACCCGGTGTTTATTAGACCACTACCATAAGGGGCAGTCATCGGCTTGTGGTTAAGGAACCAGTCTTGCAACCTGAAGGTTACCGGTTCGATTCCCAGTCCCACCAAGTACTCTGGCTGAAGTGCCCTTGAGCAAGCCACCTAACCCTTAACGCCGTATAAAAGGCTGCCCACCGCTCCGGGCACATGTGCTCACTTCACCAGTGTGTGTATTTGTGTGTGTTTCGGATGCACAGATGGGTTCAATTTGGGGGACAAATTCCTCTGTGTGTAGATCTAAAGCATTCTAAATTTAATCTTTTCATATATGAGAACATGACTTCAGCAACAAACCTCATTTCATTTGCCATTATTTATGTCATGTCCTGCATTTTTACTGGTTTATCTATTGTACGTAATACATACAACCACATGTATTCAATGGTTTCCTTATTTCCGCAACTGCTGTTCAAGTTGAAAGACCATGACACACCTTAATGACAGTTTTCTGGGCCGTTTTCTTGAACTGACTTTTTACTCTTTTAAACTCAGC